>BFEA01000444.1:866109-902187 GCA_003427395.1 Chara braunii
CACACACACACACACACACACACACACACACACACACACACACACACACACACACACACATGAACCCAAAACAACAGAGCGAGGTCACACGCCCGCACGCACACACACACAAACAAACGAGAGCAGCAGTGTATATTTCCATGTTTTAGTGGTAGATTCATTCGATTTAGCACATCCTACCACTAGAAGTAGCGCGATATCGGTCGTTCGATACACACACACATACTCACTCACACTAAAATACACACACGCACGCGCATACATGTGTAGTAATGTTGGTTCTACGTTTCTAATGGTAGATTCGTTCAATTTAGCTCATCATATCGTAGAAGAGTATCAGTAGATAGGCCACGAGATAAAAGACTTACCTGTTATTTTTCTCCACCCGCATCGTGGTCGTTGTCTTCGTCGTTGTCGGGCCGACGACAGGTAAGTCGCCTTTTCCCTCGTCTCCCTCCTCCTCTTTCCCCTTCTTCTTCTTCTTCTTCTTCTCCTCCTTCTCTCATTTCCACTACTTCTCCCACTACTTCTCCTACCATCTCCCCAACGCGTTCCACCCTTCTCTGTGTGGTCATCTTCTTCCTCTCCGCGCACCTCCTCCTCCTGCGCTCTCCGCTTCTCTCCTCCTTCTTCTTTTTCTTCTTCTTCTCCTCCTCCCTCCTCTTCTTCTTCCTTCGACTTCGTCTCCTTTTTCTTCCTCTCCTTCCCCGCGCATTCCCTCTATGGTTCTCCACGCGTTTCGCTGGTTGCCTCCATCGCTGTGCTCCTCTCCCTTCCCCTTGCGTTGTTTTTTCTTTTCTTCCCGTCGGAGCTCTCCTCCCGTGCTGCTATGCGCTCGTTGAGTTTGCCCGTCGAGCACTCAGCCCGAGCATGCGGGCCAGAGTCTCGGGCTGCTACGTCTGGAGTCGAGCAGATTTCGTCGAAACAAATCTGTCTGACATTCCTACGTAGATTCACTATAGTGAATCTTTTAGAAACTTGAAGCAGCTACGGGATTAGCAAGAAAACAAGGAAATAAGAAATAATAAAACAAATAAAATTGAATTAAAATTAAAACGAATCCAATTAACAACGGAAAACAAATAAAATAAAAACAATCAAATCTAACAACTAACTACCTACTCATGCCAAGTGTCGGACCCTCGTTTTCAAACGAGGCTGACTATAACTACTAACTCTAACTAACAAGGTCACGGGTTCAAGTCCCCGTCGGTCGAATGCGGGGCTAAAATTGAGCTCCTCTTAAAAAAAAGAGCTAGTTCAGAGGTCGGATGGATTCAATCCCCGAGTCCTTCGATCTGCAATCCGCACCGAAACCCACTGAGCTAGCTCCTACTTCGGTTAGAAAAGGAGCAGCTCAGGTATATATTGAAGTGGGGCTCAATCCGCCTAGTGGCCTGAGCCCGTTTCTAGGTCTGCGGGTGCGCACGCTTGCCGGCCTGCATGCCTGCCTGAGTGCTTATTGGTTTGAGTGTGTGCATGACCCGCAATAACACTTGGTTGATCCGAAGGCCCGAAGGGTCGGTACTTAGTTGTGGCCGCGATATTGAGGGTCGTGGTGGGGAAAACACTCCGAGTCAAGTGGCGGGTAGGCCGGTACCTACCTATGGTCGCGACATTGAGGGTCGCGGCGAAAAAAAAACACTCAAGTGGCGGCCAAAAAGAAGTCCGCGACCGTTAAGAGCCGCGGAAAACATTTTAGTAACAGGTGGGTCGGTACCTTACCAAGTAGAGATAAATGTGCCAAATACCCGATTCGGAGGTCGAGTAGAGGAAGACAAAAACTGACAATTTTACACGCCCAATATCGGTAGGTCGGCAAGTACCGGGTCAAGTCTCAGTGTGGGTCGTAGATCTACCTGACACAGCATTAACTCAATCAACCCCTCGATCCTTTCGGTCAGAGGGTATTACTACTAATCCTAACCATCACAGCGCCCTTTATAAGAACGCGCGCGCATATTCTCAAAATTTTCTCACTGATTCGTCCAGGCCTCAATGGCCGAGGAAATCATTTCAAGTGTTCCGCCAAAGTGCGCACACCCTTTTCATTCCAAACCGGCCCCGTCACGGTAGCCGACGTCGCCGTTGTGTCAAATGCAAAAGAATGGCCAAATACCCTTGTAAGGGTATTTGGTCCGACAGTATTCCCAGACCCTATTAAGCGACGTCCCCGTCGTTAAGGACGTTTATCACAATCGATCATACAGTTTCCCTTTACATCGTTTCCCAAAATCAAATCAACCGATGAAATATGACAAGATCGATAACACCACTCGAGAGATGATACAATACAAAACAATACATGTATTTCTTTTTTCTTGCTGAAAGAGAAGATGAATCCCTTTGTGGTTTGAAGACCCTCACTGTCTCCTTCAAAAGAACATTTCGATGTATGGAATTCAGACATCTCACTCTTTCGGTTAATTGAAATAGTTAGTCTGACTAACCTTACCAGACAGATTACAAATGTATCTCATGGATTGGGCCGTGCTAATCTCAACTTCACATGTTATTTATTGTCACACACAAGCTACTCATTTTGGACGCTCACAAAAACAAATGGGCAGAGGTATTCTTTAAGCCTTTAAAAATATATTAAATTAATGTTTTTTGTCCATGAACCTCACTTTTATATATAGTTTCCTTCACTTTCATCATACATTTTGTGAATCTCACTCATAAGCTTTGCTCAATGAGTAAGCTCTCATAATTTTTTCTCATATAAAAACTCAATGTTTCTACTTTTTTAAAATTTCATACTTGTTGACAATGTCAATTTCAATACAGACTAAAGTCAAGTGGAGGGTCCCAGAATCTGGCGGGTTTCCCTGCCGCAGACGACGCCCCCAACCAGCTATTAGTCAAAGCTTAGTCCTTATAATCATGAAAATCACTGCCGCAAACAAAACCATCTGTGACTCACAACCAAAGGTCAGTCATGAGGGGTCCTATAATCATGCGGGTTTCCCTGCCGCAGACGACGCCCCCACCGGCAGCTGAGAACCAACAGAATGGAGATACCGATTCTGGCGGAGGATAAAAACTTTTATCTTACCTTCTGCCGCACACAAAACCACATGTGACTCACAACCAGAGGCCATTCATGAGGGGTCCCAGAATCAGGCGGGTTTCCCTACCGCAGACGACGCCCCCAACCAGCTATTAGTCAAAGCTTAGTCCTTATAATCATGAAAATCACTGCCGCAGACAAAACCATCTGTGACTCACAACCAAAGGCCAGTCATGAGGGGTCCTATAATCATGCGGGTTTCCCTGACGCAGACGACGCCCCCACCGGCAGCTGAGAACCAACAGAATGGAGATACTGATTCTGGCGGAGGATAAAAACTTTTATCTTACCTTCTGCCGCACACAAAACCACATGTGACTTACAACTAGAGGCCATTCATGAGGGGTCCCAGAATCAGGCGGGTTTCCCTGCCGCAGACGACGCCCCCACCGGCAGTTGAGAATCAACAGAATAAAGATGTTGCCTCAATAAAAAAATCAACCAAAATATCATTAAGGGGAGTATAAAAAGTATTTATTTGACCCCTTAAAAGGCAGAAAATAACATTCATTTCATTCACGACATGCATTTCCCTGTCTCGCAGGGTTTCTCAAGTATCTCAACATTCTAACTGATTCATACCCCTCTTCAGGATCATTTACAATAATAACCATATAAGGCAAGGAAATGACTGATTATAAATGCAAAACACCTTTCAGACTGTGTAAGTCACATTCCATTATGTCATTCTTGAACACTTAGGCGCTTTTCTGAGCATCCTAGTTCAAGATTTGACAGCATAACTTTCTTTCATATTCAAAATACATATCGTACGAATACATCTATAATACTCGTGTCCGAGTATTAATCATAACGTACTCAAGGAGGATTAAACCTTCTTGAGATGATCATCAAAGATCAAAATATCATATCATGTCAATCAAGACACAACCAATATTGAAGAAACCATCCGTATATAACTTTTATTGTACGCAGGGTTTTCCCCCTGTTTTCACGAAACTTTTACAATACAAATATAAATGACATTCTTCTGCCATAAAGAAATAATATAGTGTGAATAATAAGTAATATTACAAAGAGATGTTCGAACTGTAAAGGAGGCTCATAAAAAATTCAAATCATTCAATCATATCACTCCAGACAAACATCAATTTTGAACGAACAATGAAAACAATGGTTACAATAAAATATCACAAGAACAAATAGAATGAAGATACAAAATAACAATGACATAACATTTATTTACTTTTTTTTTCTTAACAGAGGTATATTGTGTCGAGGGGTGGTGTAATTCTACCAAAGAGATAGCATCTCAGATCCTGAGCCCCGCTCTAGGACAGAGCCTGACCACATCACCCTCCGATTCCAATGCCGAGATCTTATCAGTTTTCTGTCAACAGAGTAGAACGGCCTCATCTCACATGCTCTAGGTTGGTTAGGCCTTGACCATGGAGATGAGGTGGCCCTGCCCGACACAAGGTTAGGCAACCACTCCTTACCTCATGGCGAACAACAATCACCTTCCCTATAGACAACGTCCTAACAAGGCTCCAATCATCTTCCTCCTCTTCGATGATAATGTAGTCACCTTCTCCTCATCAGAAAAGGGGACAACACCTCACTATGGACCAGCGTGAGTCTCACTACCACTTACGGGAATTTACTATACTCTCTTTAAGCTGCTTGGAAAAATATCAGTCAACGTTACAATCTTTCAAAGGACAGATTTTGCATGCTGACCTCCCTTGAGAGAATTTCTTTTCTTCAAAGGCTGGTCACTCCATTCAACTTCGGTCTCATGCCGAACGTGGATTTCATACAATTTTTCTATCCTTATTGAAGAAAGCAATTCATAAACTTAGTCAGTCAGGTACAAACAATCACCAAGCAATCGATAAATATGCGTACATAACAAGTTACAAATTTCACTCAACAAAGAACAGAACATACAATGATACATCACTTGAAACATATATTATTCATTTTCACATGCATTCATTCACACCAGTCATATACATTCCTCATAGTGGGAATAAGTAGTTTTATCACTCTTTATATAATACTGTAATTTGGGGAGTTGGTTATCCCTGAAGTAGATACTCTCATACTCTGATCATACTGAGTATAGCAAAGGAGATAGTTATTTACGTAGATAGTCCCATGATACAATTTCCAATGCTTGACCAACTGATAAAGTTCGAGTTCATTCATATCTCTTTCAAGAATCCGATAAATCTAATCGGACGCTTTATGCAATGTTTCCTAAACCTAACTTATTATCATACTTTACTATATATAACCTTAAACGGATATGTATGTTTCAAATGGATAACCTACTATTACGCTCGCTGGATTATATCTCAGGATTAAATATTATTCTGATAAACAACCCTACCAATCAAACCTCATATCACACTCTCTTAATGTTATAAACTTATTCTTGCTAATTAGTCGGTCTTTAACTGTTGAGATAATTAAACATAGTATCCCCCACTTTTATTTTATTTATCTACTCATATCATCTCACATTAAGTTTATAATCAGTTTTCTAGATTCTCATTACCATACATATCCCAAGTTTGCCCTTCTGAAAGTCGTATCGAAAATCGAGGTTCTTTGTATCATAATGAACCTGATATACATTAATTCACTACCATCTAAACATACCTATTAAGAACAAGACTTTGCTACAGTATAATGTTGACGGCTAGACGGTTATTATTCTGAGTAGATAGTCCTAAGCCCATATGTTGCACGATGCAACCTTCAGAGTCAGACTATTATCGAGAGACCGAGTCTATCATTATGATCTAAATCATATCACTCTTAAGAATTTGATAATCTATTTAGATTTTGTAGCAATAATTAATAATGTTAGTTCTATCCACAAACCATTAGTTAGGAAGTATGACACACGACTTCGCGAACGCACATGGTCTATAAGTAGTTAGCCTAACAAAAATGCACTTTCTGAGGTTTACGAGGTCTTTTTGACACTCACATACATTATCCTAACTCCAGGAGGGAATTATCAGTATGCTTCACCTTCTTTTTCCCTCATCTTAGCAACATCATATTTCGTTATTCGGAAGGGGTACCTTAATGACGAGATATTGAGGAGATTCAACCCTTCTTATATTTTGTGATACTGATCTAGATTTGAGATTCAAGCCTCATTAGAACTAGTGTTTCCGCCAGGCTAGCCCAGAACAAGCAACACCCGAACCGACTATAATTGTCTTTCAGACATTTCCCCTATATAACAAGGGATAACCCCTTATAGATTGTTGCGACAAAATAAGAGCGTAAGCATCATGCATAAGTAATGATCCGTTGGTACGAATTACATTTCGATCATGTACGCACGATGGTGGCGGGAATGCAAGGTTGGATAATTGAAGAAGCAGACTCTTCTCCCCTTCACGACAACAGTCGATCCGATAAAGAGTATGGTAACTCACACATGAGTACCTCATTTAGTTCATAAATTAGTGTCAGACACCTCTGCTCATCACAATGACAGTCGATCCGGCAGATGGTAAGGTAACTCACACATGAGTTAGTTCATAGGTTATTGTTAGACACCTCTTCCCGTCACGACGACAGTCGTTATGGTAGACAGTACATAATTTTAATTCATAGGTTATTGTTAGATACCTCTTCCCGTCACAACGACGGTCGATCCGGTAGAGAGTACCTATTTTAGTTCATAAGTTATTGTTAGTACCCTCCTCCCATCACGACGACAGTCGATCCGGTAGAGAGTACCTATTTTAGTTCATAAGTTATTGTGACGGTTAAGTATTTGCAATGAGGTAGGATGAATATGGGAGGAGTATAATCTTATCATCGGATGGATACAGGAAAGCGACTCAAGTACAGTAACGAGCGGTATAGTATTCCATGTAAAAAGGTACTAAGTTATTTTATCAGGGGAGATTGTATGTTTGTACTAGTGAGCCTGATAACGTACAACCCTATATCATTTTCCTTTCTCTTCCCTTTCTTTTCTTCCTCCTTCAATCTTTTTCCTCCTCTATGAAGTCAATAAGCCCATTCAGAGAATTTCTCTTGTCGCTTTTCTCTCATTTTCTTGATTTCTAATTTTTCACGTCTTGGCTGCACAACACACAATTTTTTTTTATGCATGACAACACATGCAAAACATCACTTGTAAGCTTACTGTTAATAGGAGCTTAGTAAGTAAGGGTCATATTAGCGCGATACATGAGTTAACACAGCACGCCTAAGTGATTCAAGGATATGATGATGCGCACGCTGCTAGGCGGGAACTTTATAGGGATGAGATAATACGAAAATGACCAGGCTATCGAGTATGATCATCGATTGAGTATGAACATAAATAGAGTTAAATTCAATTAACTATCCCAGCTTAGGTCCGAACTTGTAATAGGACGACCCCACAGGAGTTATCCTACTACTATCCCAATGACTGAATACCACTTTTTTTATCAAACGATAGGACGACCCCATGGGAGCCTCCTATAGCCTAATTTAATGCTAAACAGATAGATCAATAGTAATTACTTACGTCATCCATCAGTCATACCCAAACAAGTAGTAGGGTTACTCACATGAGAGTATCCCTCTACTGTCCAAACAGAATCTCCCTATTTCTTCCCTCGTTAGTTGATCCCCAAATCAAACAAGTATTAGGATAACCCTCCCGGGAGTCATCCTACTACTAGTTTGATGCGTAGACGATTAATCAAAAATAACTCTTCATCGAGTCGTCCTGACCGTTCATCTATCTTGACTATGCATTGTAAATGAGCAAAAGGTATGTCGACTCCTACGGGAGGTTGGATAGATCGCCCCAGACTTAGGAGTTCGTGTACTCACACGGTGGGTACTTAGTTCCTTTCCAAGTTTGGTCAGATCTATGATAGGAGAGTCTCACGGGAGCCTCCTACTACCTTTGCTTTTGTTAGCCATTGAAGACGTATACCCCATGGGAGTATCGGATTACCTCTTGGATCTAGTTCGTAAAGGAACAGAAAAGACGCACGACATCTTCTCGTTACCAATGCCGAAGTCAGACAAACACTTTACCAGATCATTACTTAGTCGGGTGAATGGCAGGGTAACTCTTACGGGAGTATCCCTTCATTTACCTCAGTCAGTTCATGCAAGCGTGACGACTCCACGGGAGCCTCCATCACACAAGGAACAAAAGTCTGTCATAAACCTACAACTTATACATGATTAAGGAGATACAGACAAGGAAAGTAGTACGAAAGCAAAGTTCACTTAAGTCAATGTACACTAGTGAAAAATAAAGGGAACAATCAGTCACGCGTCTATCCTTCCACGACTCTTTGGAAATTTATGAGAGTCAATTTTAAGTCATTAACCTCTTAACAACTTAAGCTGACAAACGCGCCTACATAGACAAATGACCCGAGTATGTAAACAGAAGGAAGAATCCAACATACGCAGACACCTCCCCCAAATTGTGAACCTAACTTCTACCTATACTATATGAGAGTATTACATTCACTAGTTATATTTTTGACAAAGGTTCCTAACTATCCTATACCCTAGTCCGTTCTTTAAAAACGTTCGTAGGCAGTTGAAGTCCCGGACAATGCGAATATGTTCTCTTTGTTGGTGTGACTTCGCACTCCTGCATATACTATTTTTAGTGTCTAGTCCAACGGTAATTCAACTCACGTGTCACAAGCTATATTATCTTATCTAAAGGTTGTCGTTTTGCCGTGATTATCATCTTACCATACCCGAGTTCGTTCACTGAGGACCTCGGTTGGAAAGCGAGAAACCCGATAACGGGTTAACCCGTTGCCGGTGGGCATCTTGCATTATTAACGATAATCATACTGACAATTAAATTAAAGGTTGTCGTCTAGCGAAGACTTCAATTTACCAAACCCAGGTCCGTTCGCATAGGACCCCGACAACGGTGCCACCGGTCGCGCGCGGCAATCCCTCGCCCGTCTAGGGAGTGCTGAACCTCACGGTCGTGTCACGCAGGATTTATTCTTGAAAGAACAACAAGTCACTACTCTGACCGTGAGCGCGTGCTATACCTCTCACGACGCACTGCGACAGGTCGGGACGTCCCGAGGTACAACTAACCTCTACCTGAGGGGTTGTCACCACCCTCTGGTAGGCGTATCCCTGCTGAGCTACCGACCCACATGCGAAGGGTTTTACATGCCTTTGTAGAGGTAGGTCGGCCGAGGGCGTTTTCTCGATTGCTGTAGAATAGGCATACGTGCGGTTGAGCGCCTAAGACTGACCCGTTTACGTGTCGGGCATCGGAGCGCTAATCTCCCGGACCGACTTGCTATTCAGGTCGACTCGGTAGACGATTTTTCGCGCATACTAAATCCTAGTCTATCTGAACTTATCCCGGAATTATATATGTTATAAAAGTCATTCCAAAATAGGTATACTCATGACAAATATAGTTCAAAGGCTGAGACTGAAAAGGCAAGGAGATGTCTTTTACATTTTTACACAAACAGAGGCAAACGCCAGGATGAACGAAGATTTGAATTTTGAAAGAGAAACAATCAATAGGCTCTTGGCCTTTTAGAAAATATCACAGATAAAAATAGGCTCATGACCTGTCAAAAAAAAATGATATGAATAAGGCTCTTTCGTCTTTGCCAATTGTCCTAATTTAGTCAACATCAAAGGGGTAAAGGTCGAAAATCCAAACCAAATGTACAAAGGTTATGAGTTGACGAAATGTCTGAGTCGAGGCTCAGGTAAACATAAGTAATGCGAGTTAAGTGAATAGCACGTGGTTGGTCGTCTTACTGACCTGCAAACAAGTGTCAATCACATTACACAATCCTGGCAGAGTCAAACATTCATTCACTCTAACACACATTACACTTACGCTTCCAAACCTTTCAACCAGACATTCTCTTTTCGACTTAGTCATTCAAGGACCTCTTTTGACCAAACACAGACCCTTTTAGACAATGACCCAAAAATTAGAAATGTCATTTATGCAAGGGTTGATGCAAAGTGTGGGTGTAGAAGGTGAATGAGGGTTGAGTTGGCGAACCAACCTGTTACCATAAGGCAACAGCGTGCAGTCTTGTACAGACTCATAATGAGTCTCCTTGATTAAAATGACCTGCAAATACACACAGGTCACAAGATCTGAACGCCTCACTCACTATCGCCCTACATGAAGTTCAACGATGTGAACTTTAACTCTATCGGTGGACTATAATATAGTCCGATCAAATATAAGTAAGAAGTAAGAAGACTCTGATAGAAACCTTCACCTCATACTTACTCAAGCAGTAGGATAACTCATACATGAGTATCCTACCTGGACCTACCACTGATTTTAGCCTAATTGGTTTAGACTTTAGACAGACCATGGGATGACCCACACAGGAGTACCCCATTTCTAGTCTGTCAACCTAACAATCTAAGATGTGCATACACGTAGAGGCGAGTAATAGGATGTTCCTCACCCTGGAGCCTTATCCTATCACCCGTCCTACATACATACATCGATCGATCTATAAAGCAGCAGAGGTTGAGTAAAAAGAAGGGTGTATATGATGGAAATGAGAATTGATTTTGCCTGTCTTCTTATTTCATATTATTTTTCTCATTCTCCTCATCCTTTTCTCCTCATTCCCTTCTTCACTCTCTTTACTGCTTCCTTCCTTACTTCTCTTCTTCTACCTTCTCATTTCATATTCCATGTCCTTCTCCCTAGATGGCCTTGCTTGCACTTACACTTGCTCTAGGCGACTGTGCACGAAGTCGACCATGGTTCTAACTAGGTATGGGTTCACATGCACATGTCTGATTGTACTGGCAATCAGATGAGAACAAACGGTGTAGGCAATGAAATGGTAACAACAACAAATAACAACAACAATAATAATAATAATAATAATAATAATAATAATAATAATAATAATAATAATAATAATATAATTAATAATAATAATGATAATAATGCAAGTAATATGAGTAAGCGCGGTACACAAAAGACTAAGTTGCAATTAATCATGCAGAAGTCCAGACAGTCATTTAACTAGTAGACAGTTGAAATGTACCAAGATTTCATTCAAATGAGAGCGATATACTGACCTCGTGAGCCAACCTTTAGACCCTTTCAGGTCATATCCTCACGATATTCAGTGTCGCTCTTTTCTGCCTAGGGGGTCGTAGTCCGCCTATGGCTGCAAGCGCCCTGTTGTACTACTGCCCCCATTGTACTGTTCCGCCCACTGTACCGCTGCGCCCCACTATACGGCTGTGCCTCACACAAGTCAACACCTACGAGCGCACCCTAAACCAGCTTGCGTTCGTGCAGATACTTGCGCAGTGTCGCAGCAGCGTGTTCACTTTGTTTGCCTATGCCAGAACGCCTTGGACTAGCTGGCTCCCTCCCTATATGGGAGGTGCGGCTGCTGCTGCTGTTCTGTTTGGGCCTAGTCACAAAGGTTTTCAGTAGCTTCCGACGGGGTCCCAGCGTCTGTGCCCAGGCCCATGTCTGCAGTCTAGGGTCTGCGGCCTTTATAGTTAGGCACACCGGATTATCTAGGCCTTGAGTGTCTGTTGTGCTTGCATTGGCCCGCGGGGTAGACGTTGCGACAATATTGCATTCTCAGTCGTCCGCGGCTACTTAGTCATGTGTCGGCCTCTCAATGGGTGTATCCAGGGCGCGACAACCCACATCTCGGGCTCGGCCGCCTGACGCAGCTGCTTCTTCTGAAAGAGTTGAAGGTGAAGCTCAAGATGCAGTCTGTAGGCAAATGGTCAAATGGGCAGCCCTACACAGTTCGGTCTATGATACAAAGTCTCGGTAGCATTCCCTTAAGCCAGCAAGTATTATGCGGGACTGTGTGCACCTCGGGCCTACCGTTCCAGCGCATAATTTTGACGACCTGGAGTATAATCAAGAGGCAGCGTTCAAAAGTTCATTCATTCTGCAACTGAGTGATGAGGAATCGTTGTTTGTCTGTCTGTCTATTGTTGTCTGTGTTTGTCAATTCTGTCTGTCCGTTTGTCTGTTTGCTCGTCTGCCTGTATGTTTGTATGTTGTTGTCTGTCTATTTGTGTGCAGGTACCCAGACAATATCAGGATCAAGCGGAAGCTCGCAACTGTACACAATTCAGGTCCTCGGTTGCAAGTCAATCTGTATGACAGTGTGAGAGGGACCTGAGACCAGACAACCTTGTCAAACACTGCATAAGGCTTGGTCTTTTCAGGATGCCAGCATTCAGTCTTGCTATGCTGCCTTGACGCTGGCTGTGCGCTGGTACTGCGGACGACGCAGGACTGTGGCAGCATGCTGGCGCTGTTTGTTATATGCGCCAGGCATTGCGGACATGGCGGTGCTACGGATCTTCGTGCAGATATGGCGCATGCCACCTGTCTCTACATCTGACATGGCATGGCCACGCTGTCTACCTGCTGATGTGGCGCATGCCACTTGTCTCGGTTGCTGTGGCGCTGCCGCCTGTCTCAACGGCTGACGTGGCATTGGCCACGCTGTGTACAACGCTGTTGTGGCGCTGCCACCTGTGTCAGCGGCTGACGTGGCATACTACTGGTCTGCACCGCGACTATGGCGCAACCATCTGTTTCAACTGCTGACGTGGCAACGGCCACGCTATGTACATGATGAGGTTGTGCATGCCACTTGTCTATATTGTTGATGTGGTATTGCCACGAGGTCTGTAGTGCTGATGTGGCACATACCACTTGCCTACATTTCGCTGCTGTGGTGCAGACCGATGCCATGCAAGTTGCAGTGCTTACTGACTTTCTGAGGCATCCTCGTTTTTGTCACTCCCGCGAGTCGCATCTTTGATGAGTAGCGTTTCCTCTTCAGATCAACACCTTCTTAAAAAATATGGGGGGGCATAACAATTCTCCTCATGCAAATGTCGGGCACAAGATCCATGAACGAAACTGCCCCCCCCCATCGTCCACAATTTTCTCCTTCTCTCTTTCTCTTTCTTTCTTTCTGTGTCTTTTAGTCCGTCTGTCTGTTTATTCGTCCATGTCTGTCTGTCTGTTTATTTGTCCATGTCTGTCTATCTGTTTATTCGTCCATGTTTGCCTGTTTGTTTATTCGTCCATGTCTGTATGTCTGCTTATTCGTCCATGTTTGTCTGTCTGTTTATTCGTCCATGTTTGTCTGTCTGTTTATTCGTCCATGTCTGTCTGGCTACTTATTCGTCCATTTCTGTCTGTCTGTTTATTCGTCCATGTTTGTTTGTCTGATGCTGGTTGTCTGCATGTTTGTCCGTATGTCTGTTTGTCGATGCCTGTTCGACAGTATATCTGTTCGTATGTCTGTTGTTGTCTGTTTGTCTGTCTTTTGTTGGTTGTTTGTTTGTTTCGCTCTTTCTGTATGTGTGTGCACAATCTGATGGGAATATAGTGATGGGTCATAATCGACCGAAACAAGTTTGAATCCGATCTATGTTTTTGGCTTCGTATTCTCTGAGTTTGTATGGGTGGAAACTGGCAGCTTGTTTGTCATCTGGTAGCATGCATGCTGGACATCGAGGAAAGACAAGTCTGATTACAATAATAATAATAATAATAATAATAATATTAATATTAATAATAATAATAATATAATATACAAGGAATATGAGTGTGAACGATATACAGAAAACCAAGCTGCGAAATCACACAAATATCCAAGTAGTCGTGTCCAAGCAGAGAGTACAAATGCACCAAGAAACCAACCATAAAGAGCAATACAATGAAGTAATGAGCCAATGTTCAAGCCCGTAGGCCACACCAACACAATATCCAAAGTTGCTCCTCTCAGTCCGGAGCCCAACCCACTCGATCTGACTATCCTACCCACAGATGTAGTCACGCAACAAGCTCACTTCAACTTTTGAAGACCAATGTACATGACTGTCAACACCATAGCCGACCTCTATTCATGCACCAGGTACGTATCTCATTCATCCTCAATCAAACCTTGATAACCCCATTCTCGCCTCCTTCCCTTAAAACCACCAGATTATTTGTCTTCCCTCTAACACTTTAACTACTACATATTATAACTAGGATTAAAACATCATAGTAATGATAGTAATAATAACAAAATAATAATAATAATAATAATAATAATAATAATAACTACAATAATAATAACAATAATAATAATAAAATAATAAAATAATAATGATAATAATAATAATAAAATAATATAATAATAATAATAAAATAATAATAATAATAGAAAACAAACGATAGCGAATTTAAGAAACCAAGCAGCAACATACACATGAGATCAGATAGTCATGACCTCGAACCAAGAGCACAATTGTGAGCACACCAAAAGGTCATAATAGACAATGCTGGAATAGTCTCGTCATCATCATTAATGAAGAACCAATGTTGATATCCTATATGGCGCTCGACGCCCAGACTACAAATGGCAAATCCTATATAGCATATCTACAATGTCGCTGATGACGTCAACAGTTCCCCGAAGTACGAGCATATCTCAGCCCATGTCGCTCACCTCAAGCACCAGGTATGTCTCTCTTTTTCACACCCTGTGTGTGTGTGTTCGCCCGCTTTCTCTCTCTCTCTCTCACAAACCCCAGACGACACCGATAGATCACACACATACACACACACACACAAACATGCACGTGAAACGAACGCACACACAACACGAACACGGACATACACACAAACGAGCATACTCAAACACACACACTCTCAAACGTATACACTCACCCACATGCACACGCACTCACTCATGCACGCATGCATCAAACAGATAAGTATGACAAGTGCATATTCCCATGTTCTATCGACCGATTCATACGATTCGCCTTATCCTATTGAGAGGGTAGCTTGTGACTAGTTGTGCAACCTGTCACCCACGCACACGCACACTCACACAACCAAGCAAAACATACACCATATACACACACTCACGTAGTAGTAATGTACATTGTTCGGGCTTTAGTGATAGATCCGTTCGATTTTCCTCATCCTATCGTAGAAAGGTATCCATATGGTAGGCAACGGATGCTGGGCCATGCCCACCTTCGTCACTCGAATGTCCAGAGCGCAGAGCTCCCTACCAAATCGTGACACCCCCAAACAGAACACGCTATGGCGAGTGCGGGTACGAAGACAACACCACACCAGAGCCGCAACCAACTTTCCTGAACCCCACGGGATAACGGTGCTAGCCGACAATCAATGGTGGGTATGTCTCCTCCTCATCTCCTCACTTGCTCTTCTCTCTTATTCTTCTTCTTCCTTCTTCTTCTTCTTCTTCTTCTTCTTCTTCTTCTTCTTCTTCTTCTTCTCTCCCCTTCGCCCTCTCCTTCTTCTTCTTCTTCTCCTTCTTCTTCTTCTTCTTCTTTTTCTTCTTGCTCTCTTCCACGTGGCCACCTTCCTCCTGCCTATTTTCCCTCCTCCTCCTGCACCGTACCTGGCTATAATGCGATCCAGGTTCCTTTTCAAATCCCCCCTGTCTTTTTCTTTCACACTCTCTCCGTGTATGTGTTTGCCCAGTCTCTCTCTCTCTCTCTCTCTCTCTCTCACACACACACACACACACACACACACACTTACACACACGAACCCAAAACAACAGAGCGAGGTCACACGCCCGCACGCACACACAAACAAACAAACGAGAGCAGCAGTGTATATTTCCATGTTCTAGCGGTAGATTCATTCGATTTAGCACATCCTACCGCTAGAAGTAGCGCGATATCGGTCGTTCGATACACACACACACACACATACTCACTCACACTAAAATACACACACGCACGCGCATACATGTGTAGTAATGCAGGTTCTACATTTCTAGTGGTAGATTCATTCGATTTAGCTCATCCTATCTTAGAAGAGTATCCGTAGATAGGCTATGAGATAAAAAACTTACCTGTTATTTTTCTCCTCCCGCATCGTCGTCGTCGTCGGGGTCATTTCCCTTTCTCAGCGCACGCGATCCGTGACGGAGTGCAGCCTATCACCGCCACAACTTGGGAGGACACGATAGGCACAATCGTGCCTTCCAACGAGCCGGGCCGACGACAGGTAAGTCGCCTTTTCCCTCGTTGTCGAGCGCATCGGTCCGGCACCGCACATGGCAGCGCGCGACCCTCTTGGCCGTGTCACGCAAGAGTTGGACCAACCTTGCCGCGAACACACAAATGGAGTTTCCTTAGGCCGCTTCGACTGAGTGCGCCAGCCATACCTCTCGCGAGCCCCTACGACAGGATAGGGCCTACGCGAGGCACAACTTACCTCCACCTTACGGGAGTTGTCACCTCCCTTCGGTGGGCGTATCCCGCCGAGCTACCAGTTCACAATACGAAAGTTGATCAGTTGCAATCGCAGAGGTGGACCAGCCGAGGGCGTTTCTCGTTCGCTGTAGCATAGGGGGTACGCGCGGTAATACGCCTATCGGACCCGCACGCGATCCGACACCTTGGGGGGCTGAAGTCCCAAGCGCGGCTCGTCATCGGTCGACTAGGACGCATCCGACACACCACGCGCACACCACTTTACGAACACAAAAATAAAACATACGCACACGCACATACAGCACGACACAACACAAACAACGCGACAAAGTTCCTAGCCCCTCGGTAGCCAACTCATAACTTTCCGATGCGGAAATCGAATGGGCGTCTCGCGCGAGCCTTGATATAAAACCAAGCGGACGCAGGGCTAACTCATATCGACTCGCAGTGCAAATATACGCAAGCAGTCGCAATTATGGCGTACTATGTAGTGCCCATAATTGTGCGGTCCTCGTTAATCTCGAGGGTCGCATTCGACACTCAAGTGTCGGCTGACACACGCCTTGAGGGTTAATCTCTCGATGCTGGACAACCGCCATGTGCGGTTGAAGACCACACACCCTCTTCTGCACTCTGTGCAGAGCGGGTGGTACACAGGTCCATACCTATGGTGACAGTCGTTTCTTGCGGCCCTGGAGATGAGCCTCACTCCGGGCCTGGGCGAAAGTCCAGGGGTTTGAATTTGATGGCTGCCACGGACTACAATGTCCAACCATAAAAATCTTCAACTAGCAAAGGATAAAAGGGGATCTTCCTTTTCTCTCGAACCCATAATCTGTCTAACCCCTAAGTCCGAATCACCAAACCATACCTGCTTCCAGGCAGTAAGCCGCACGAAACACTCGAGACATATATATACACATATATAGAGAGGGTTGTTAATGTAGGATGATCACTTCTCATAGTCACAGTGGGACTCCTCTCAACCATATATATATGTATCTGAGCGCAGACAGTCAAATCCCAAGTCCGAATCACCAAGCCATACCTGCAATCACATCAAAGATTCAACCAGAAAGTTCATGCACTACACGGGGTCAACTTCAACCATTCCTTGCACTCATACCCCTCGCTTTAGCCAAACAAGCCTCACTCGTGCAACTCTTAAATAAATACTCAGTACTTTTGTTGGATGGCCAATCAATAAAGTCCGGGTGAAAACACAATAAAACAGTTCAATCACAAGGCTACAGTCTTTAGGTTAAGTGGCAGGAGTGAATTGAAGTTGAATCGTAAACCGACGAATTGGCAACCGACCTGTTATCAGTGATAACAGAAGATGATCCTTGTGGGATCAAGCTGAAATTAGTCCAAGCCCTGAATCGAATGTCTAAGAAATGCCTGTACCATAAGACAGGTCAATGCGCAAGCTAGATCATCAGCATATGGGGGATAAACCTCCATAGCACATTCTCACTCAAAGTTACCTGGCAACTAAGTCCAAGCCTACCTCTAAGCTAGTGCCCAAAACGAAGGTAGGTTAGTGGCAGGATCTCCCCTATTCAGGGTGGATTGTCAGGATCGCCACCTATAAAAATATAATCTAACTCCTCTAAATGAAGAAAATTTCGGCAGCGCAGGTTAGTGGCAGGATCTCCCCTATTCAGGGTGGATTGTCAGGATCGCCACCTATAAAAATATAATCTAACTCCTCTAAATGAAGAAAATTTCGGCAGCGCTTCCCATAGGAAAAGTGCCTTCTCATAATTTATATCAGCCCAAATATGAAAAACAGAAGTAGCATTTGACTTTCCAAAGTCCAATTTTGTCTAACTCCCTAAATTAGCAAAAATTTGGGCAGCACTCCCTTTAGAAAATGAGACTGCCCAGATTTTTACTAAGCCATATATGAATTTTAGACAAGTTGAACTTTGAGAAGTCAGAGATTTGACTAACTCTCCGAATTAGCAAAAATTTGGGCAGCACTCCCTTTAGAAGAGGAGGTTTTCCAGATTTTTACTAAGTCAGGTATAAGAAAAAGACAAGTCAAGTTTTGACAAATCAAAATTTGACTAACTCCTTCGATTTGTAGAAATTTCAGCAGCGCTTCCCGTAGAGAAAGTAGCTTACCAAAATTTATACAAAGCCAAGTATAACAAAGGATCCCAGAAAATGCGAGAATTGATCTAAGTAAAAAAACTTAGCTCAGAAAATGCAGGAATTAAAACTCACTCCTATGACTCTAGCACGTGGCGAGCGACTAAATCAACTACCTATCAAACTGAAACTCAGACTAAGTAGTAGTCTCACTCAGTCACATGCAGGCCAAACCACAAAGATAAGTACTCTCGTCATCCCAAGGTCAATTTAGCAAACAATAGTTCATAATCTTTCAATGCTTTATCCCTTCATACCCGACTTACATAAGGCATAGGTCAGGTCACCTGAACTTACAGAGCGCGCCCAACTTAGCCAGGCCTAAAGTCAAAATACCTAAACTTATAGAGCATTTTGACTTAACCAAGTATACACAAACACAGGGCACAACTACTTTTCTCTTCTTTGGGCACATGACTGGACCATTCTAGTCGCCCTGAACTTGTTTAAATAGTCAAGTTATATATACCTCTCTGAACTCAGTCTTCAAAAGGGTCATAGGGCGGAGCCGCTCAACTTAGAACACTGCTCAGCCTGCCCAAATTTACCTTCAGTTATATCTCTTAGTTATACTCTCTTTAGTTATGATAAGCTATAGTCAGGCTACCTAAACTTATAGAGCGGCCTGACCAGCCTGTTCGTAATAACATAATAATACAATATGACCAGGTTATATCCATTGGGTTTCAGCATGTGCGAGGCATTGGGTCAGACTACCTAAACTTATAGAGCGGTCTAACCCTCTGCCAGGTTCATTCCTCTCTGATCCAGTCTGTGTGAGGCAGTAGGCCAGGCCACCTAAACTTATAGAGCGGCCTGTCCCCTGCCAAAATTCATCCCTCGGAACAAAATAGGAGAAGGGCCGAACCACCTAAACTTATAGAGCGATTCCGACCTCCTCGTTCAGAGACAAAAAAACAGAAAGAATCCCCTAATAAACAAGACGACCTAGGGTACCTAAACTTATAGAGCGCCCTGAGCCTCTGAAAGTCAAACCCAATCAACCCTCGTAAGTCAGAGCAGTCAGGTCACCTAAACTTATAGAGCGTCCTGACCCTCCAAGCAATTCACAGCACTAGGTCTCCCCAAACTTATGGGGACATCCCAACCTCCAGAGCGTCAGGCTACCTAAACTTATAGAGCGGCCTGAGGCCCCATGCAAACCAAAAATAAACAAAGCGTTGGGCTTCCCCAAACTTATGGGGACCTCCCAGCCTCAATGACCCAGTCAAACTACACTCAAAACTGCCTTCTTCCCAACCTTCCCCCAGATGCAATCCCTTTTTCTAAAACAAATCTGCTTCCAGGCAACCACCAAAGTCTGAGGCTGAAATTGCACACGCATTCCTTTACTTAGTTTGAGTTCAAATCCTGAAAGTCAAAACAAAGTCAAAGTATAGGATTCACGCGATACTCTCAGCCAAACCATGGAAAGGTATACAACTAGGGGTTATCGTTGGTTTTATAGAGGGAGTCAGCGAATTGCCGCTCAGTTCCCTGCCTCCAGGACTCCTCCTGAGTCCCGGCAGAGCTCCCGCAATCGGTGGGGCGAACCTCCCACAGAGGCCTTGGTGCGGATTACGGGTTGCAATCCCACCTGCCGCCCTCCTCTCAGGACCAAAAGACTAGACTTAGAAGTAAGAAAGGCAGGTGGGGAAAGTTTGAGTCACTCAAATACAGGTAGGGTGCTCTCAGACTCGCGGGAGAGGGCCTCGATATCTTCACTTGCCTGAAGGCCCTGCAATGGCAGCCAACGCAATAGCTTGGTCAAACCGAAGTCAGCTATGGAACCCCAACTCTCTGACGACCTCCCATATTGCAGCGATGACCCCTCCTTGCAGTTCAACCGTTCTCCCTGCACTATGCCTGCGTCCCCAGCCAGCGCTCAACGAAGTAAGCAACCCACGCAACTCTATCGTTGGCCTCCATCCACTTCGTGCGGTTGAACGAGCGGTGTACCCGCCCACAGTTAAAACTGCACTCCCTGCATGCGCAGGCTGGTGTTGCGAGTAGCCCACCAGTTAGACTGAAGTCAACCCACTGAATCAGCCCCTCCTGACGAGCCTCCAAGTCGCAGCAAACACTTCACAATGAGTTATATTTGGCAAGATCTATCATGGTCTTGACAACAATAGCAGCAACTGAAACGACGAACCTCTAATGGCAGCAGTTCCTGAGTCATAATGACTTTAGTGTCGTGGCCGCGGGCCACATATGTTGCTGAATGTCGTCGTCGCACAACGCCAGCAGTCGTATCAGCAAGTAGCATCCGATGATCCCCTCCCGGTATCACAACTAGGCCCCCCTCTCAAGGACTCAGTGTTTCTGCCAAGCTTGCCATCCCAAATGTACCAGCTACGGGCAAGCTCATACTTACGAGTCTCCCTCCAGCCAATAGGACCGCCGCGCCAATCAATAGTTGAGTCTACAGCTTCGTTTCAACTGTCGGCTGACCCCCTTTCATTCCGTAACCCAAACGTACTAGTCACGGGTAAGCCTGCACCTTTGCAGTTGACCAGTGGTTATTGGGGCTGACAGGCTAGGTGATATGTGGCTAACAGGCCCACCTGCATCTCTCCGCAGCCGGTCCGCTGCAGCCCTGCTAAACGAGTTGATCGCTACTTCGGTCAGCCAATAAACTCCTAAACCTGTAGCTTTGCTTGGCCTGCCCCTCCTTTTACTGCACCGACTGTTTGAACGAACGACATCAAGGTGAGTCCACTGCTCGAACTCAGAGGAACCTGCTGCCTCCCCTCTGACTGGTTGTACCATGAAACCGAAAGAGCTTCCCGCCACTGGGATAGCTTCTGCCTCCCCAACCCGTCGGCACAGCCGGTCATTCAGTAGGGCACAGTCCTCTGTCCCGTCTCTCGGAGTGTTCACAAACGGGGGTGAATCCTCGGCTAAAAGGCGGCCAGATTCACGCCCCTTGGCCACGCGTACGGAGTGCTAGAGAGTGACCCCTCGTGAGCAGCGCCCCATTGACAGGTAAGTCCCCTGCCTCGCTGCCCGCCTACGGCACCCCCATAGACGTTGCGGGCGAAGAAAACCGAATGAACCCGCTCCTCAAACACGTACAGATTCGGTCATAGTTTCGAAACCGCCTCTCCCCCACGCACTGGACTTTCTTACTAACTTCCGTTTTACTAACTTTCCCTCTAATCTAACCTTGCCAACGAATTCGCCCATCACTAAAGCCCTTACCTACAGCTTTAGTTCACTCGTTTTTGATATGTATCGAGTGAGCTAAGTGTTTTTTCTTTTCTCCCCGCCATCTTCGGCGCGCTTACCTTCTCACTCCGCTCCTACTCTACTAACCCTTTGCTAAAACTGACACTACCAAACAAATTACCCGGGGCTAAAACCTCGGGATTACTTCTTTCCCCGCCGAAATCGCCCGCCAAACGAGCAAAAAACATCTTCTCCCCTCCTTCGTCTTCATCTTCTTCGCCATAGCTCCGCGCAGTCCTTTCCTCAATAACCTCCTATTCTACTCATTATCTACTAAATCTAACTATGAATTCGGGACCCCCTACCCCGAAAACCCCCGTTTACCATCTTTCCTTGCTCAAAGCCTTGGAGTTTCGAAGAGTCGGCTTTCTTCTTGCTGCGCCCGACTCATCTTTTCACCACTCTTCTTCTCAAATGCACCTGGCGCAGGGCCCCGCCAGGTTCATCCCACTTTCTCACTGCCTCGCTGCAAGCCTCTTCCGTCCTCCTCCTCGCACTCCGCTGTGCTCCACAGCCTCCTCCTTCCCTCTCTTTACTGCTGGCCTACCGTACGCACCCGGCCCCTTCTTCCGTCCGGGTTCGTTCTTTCCGTCCCTCTTTCCCGTTTGTCCGTCTCTCTTCTGCACCCCGCTCGCTGCTGCTGCTCACATAGCGCCAGTCTGGCTATGCCCGTCGTGACCCAGCACCCGCCGGCTCCCATCCTCCTATGCTTTCCCCACTATATCATCTCTCGAATGCACCCAATCGGGAAACGCGTCCACATCCTTCCCTCCGCTTTCTGGCCTTCACGGCTCGGTCCACTCTGGCAGCCCCTAATGCAGCTCGACCTGCTCCCGTTCACCCGCCCGAGCCGCACATTCGAAGAAAAGAACAAAAGCAACAGCAGACGGCGCTCAGAGTTTTCCCCCGATTTATACCTGTCGCGCCTACGCCGGGCCCGAGCTAATCTTCTCTGTATCGTTCCAATTTCAACAGATGTCCCGAAGGACGTGGCCCGGGCGATGCCCCGCGGCTTTCCCAAAGGTCATCCGGTCTTCCCCTTTTCCTTGCGTCCACCTAGCCTGGTTCGCATCCGGGTTCATTCCCGGACTCCTTTTCATTCGTCATCCTCACGTGGGGGCCATACAAATCTTCCCTGTATCGAACCAAATCCTTAATGGCTCCAACAAAATTCGTTGTGGTGTTACCCCACCCCGTTCTGCTATTTCCGCATGGACCTGGCCCCCTTTCGTGGCTGGGCTCAGGGACGTGCCCCAACATGCGCTGCAGCCCATGGCAGCAGCAAGTGCCCGAGCCTGCCCCCGCTTCATGATTTATGCGTGCCACCCTCACACAGGGGTCACGCTAATCCCCGACTCGACCGCACGACGGCCCCGGGGGCAATAGACTCCAATTAACTAGCTCAGCGGTTCGGGATCCTCGGTTCTATTCCCCAGACACCACTCCCTGGCCACGACGCGGGTCGTATTCCAGCAGTCCGTGGGTACGCTCCTCGAGCTTAAAGTCAGGGGTCAGCAGCCCACGCCCGAAACCAAGGAAATAATAATAATTATTTAGGACGGGCCCCAACATAAAAAGATACGACTGCCGTGGCACAGGCCGCAGAGCTTGCCAACGCCCCCTTGGCCCTGCGGACCGGGCCACGTTTGGACTCCCTAGCCAAAACAAAAGGGGGATAGTCCCATGGGACCCCCAACCCCTCAGCTCCCTGCTGCTCCGCTGCCCCTGCGCCGTCGCCCGTCGGCGTCGATCCCCGTACCTCCGTGTCCCAACCTATAGGGCTAAGCCCAAACCTGGGACCTTCATGCGCGAAACCCACTATAAGGCGGCACGGCCCAGCGTTCACTCCGACTTACCCAAGCTATACCACGACCGCCACTCGCACCACTCCGCGTCCCAAGACCTACCGCAGTCACACTGTCGCCATCGTCGCCGCCGTCGAAGTCGTCCGCCATACGCACGCGTAACCCAATCAAGAATACCGACCAAATAAAATTATCCTTAAATCCTAGTCTAATCAGGACTAAACAAAAATAAAAGTACAGGTAAAAATAAAAACGAACCGACCGGCGTCCGCGCCGGCTTTATAACCAACGGTAAAAACGGAATCACGCGCGCCTCAAACCCGCGCGCCCACGCACTCTTTACTCTAGTCAACCCTCCAGTCAACGTAATCACAACCACCGCCATGCCTAACGCGGTATACTTAACATTAAACCACCTTATTTTCTGTCGCTTGCAAAAACCAGGGCGGATACCCTTGTAAGGGTATTCGCACCGACATCGTCTCCCTCCTCCTCTTTCCCCTTCTTCTTCTTCTTCTTCTCCTCCTTCTTTCATTTCCACTGCTTCTCTACCATCTCCCCAACGCATTCCACCCTTCTCTGCGCGGTCATCTTCTTCCTCTCCGCGCACCTCCTCCTCTTGCGCTCTCCGCTTCTCTCCTCCTCCTCCTTCTTCTTCTTCTCCTCCTCCCTCCTCTTCTTCTTCCTTCTACTTCTTCTCCCTTTTCTTCCTCTCCTTCCCCGCGCATTCCCTCTGTTGTTCTCCGCGCGTTTTGTCGGTTGCCTCCGTCGTTGTGCTCCTCTCCCTTCCCCGCGTGTTTTTTTTTTTTTTCTTCCCGTCGGAGCTCTCCTCCCGTGCTGCTATGCGCTCGTTGCGTTTGCCCATCAAGCACTCAGCCCGAGCATGCGGGCCAGAGTCTCGGGCTGCTACGTCTGGAGTCGAGCAGATTTCGTCGAAATGAATCTGCCCGACTTTCCTACATAGATTCACTATAGTGGATCTTTTAGAAACTTGAAGCAGCTACGGGATAAGCAAGAAAACAAGGGAATAAGAAATAATAAAACAAATAAAATTAAATTAAAATTAAAACGAATCCAAYTAACAACGGAAAACAAAYAAAATAAAAACAAYCAAATCTAACAACTAACTACCTACTCATGCCAAGTGTCGGACCCTCGTTTTCAAACGAGGCTGACTATAACTACTAACTCTAACTAACAAGGTCACGGGTTTAAGTCCCCGTCAGCCGAATGCGGGGCTAAAATCGAGCTCCTCTTAAAAAAAAGAGCTAGTTCAGAGGTCGGATGGATCCTATCCCCAAGTCCTCTGATCTGCAATCCGCACCGAAACCCACTGAACTAGCTCCTACTTCGATTAAAAGAGAAGCAACTCACGTATATATTGAAGTGGGGCTCAGTCCGCCTGGTGGCCTGAGCCCGTTTCTAGGTCTGCGGGTGCGCTTGCTTGCTGGCCTGCATGCCTACCTGAGTGCTTATTGGTTTGAGTGTGTGCATGACCCGCAATAGCACTTGGTTGATCCGAAGGCCTGAAGGGCCCGTACTTAGTTTTGGCCGCGATATTGAGGGTCGTGGCGGGGAAAACACTCCGAGCAAGTGGCGGGTAGGACGGTACCTAGCTATGGCCGCGACATTGAGGGTCGCGGCGGAAAAAAAACACTCAAGTGTCGGGCAAAAAGAAGTCCGCGATCGTTAAGAGCCGCGAAAAACACTCAAGTAACAGGTGGGTCGGTACCTTACCAAGCAGAGATAGATGTGCCAAATACCCGATTCGGAGGCCGAGTTGAGGAAGACAAAAGCTGACAATTTTACACGCCCAATACCGGTAGGTTGGCGGGTACCGGGCCAAGTCTCAGTGTGGGTCGTAGATCTACCCGACATAGCATTAACTCAATCAACCCCTTGATCTTTTCGGCCAGAGAATATTACTACTAATCCTAACCATCACAACGTGCGTCATAACAACGAGCGCGCATATTCTCGAAATTTTCTCACCGATTCGCCCAGGCCTCAATGGGCGAGGAAATCGTTTCAAGTGTCCCGCCAAAGTGAGCACACCCTTTCCATTCCAGACCGGCCTCGTCACGGTAGCCGACGTCGTCGTTGTGTCAAATGCAAAAGCATGGCCAAATACCCTTGTAAGGGTATTTGGTCCGACAGCGGGCGCCCACAAAAGGGGAAGGGTGGTCTGGGTCCAGGGTGCCCGAATGGAAAGGGGGAGTAGGGGGGGGGGTAGGAAAACCCTAAACCTTAGAAAAACCCTAAGAAAACCCCAACTGGGGTTTGAGTGGTTAGGGTAGGGTATCGGTGATACCTAATCAAGAAAATAGAATAGAAAGCATGGGAGGGGGAAGCGGGAGAACAAATAAATAAACAGTGAAATTTCAAGAGAAGTAAAAATAATTAAATAAATATATTAATAATAAAAATAATTAAAGAACACACTAAGTTTCAAAATGCCGCAAATTAAAAATATCAAAAAATAAATAAAGAAATAATAAAGAGATAAATAAATAAATAAATAAGTAGATGAGGAAGTGAACAAAAATAACGTGTCGGATTTTTCAAAAATTTTGGCAGCATTTCGTTACCCCCATGGGGTCGAAGTGTGTTGTCAAGAAAAAAGACTAAGTAAAATGAGAAAATTTCGGCAGCACTTCGTTATCCCCACGGGGTCAAAATGTGTGTCGAAAGCAAGATGACTCCGCAAAGAAATTCAAATTTTCATAATAAATAAAAAAATAAAATAAAATAAATCAGAAAATGAGAAAAGAAGGTAGGGAATGAGATAGTTCGAATTTCTGGAAAAAATAAATCAAAAGAAAGATAAAAAGAAGAAAAACAGAAAAGTTTGAAATTGGGGGGAAGGGGAATGAAAAAGTGAAGGAGAAAGAGGAGAAACAGGTGAGGGAGAGAAAAAGAGTGAAAGGGGGAGATGGGGGAAGTCATGGGGTTGTAGTTGGGGGAGAGGAGTGTGAGAGAATGGGAGAGAAAGGGATGGGAAAGCTGGGGAGGGATAAAAAAGCAAAGAGAAAAGAGGAGAAAAAAAAGAAAATAAATGAATAAAGAAGAGTAAAATAGTGGGTGGTGGGAGAAAAGGTGGGGTGGGGAGAACGGTACGAGTGGTGAGAGTGATTAGAAGGAAGTGAGTGAGGCAAAAGAGGAAAAAGTAGAGGAGGGGAGTAAGAGGAGAGAGAAAAGGTAGAGAAAGTGGGCTAGTAGGGAGAGGGAAGAAAGGGGGATGATACCTGGCCCTTGGTGTCTCAAAGGGCACAAGGTATACCAAGACTAGGAGAGTCTTGGCCTTCACTACAGCAAGCCAACTGGAGGAGGGAGGGGGGCTAAGATCTTAATCAGCCCCTAGCAGCAGCACTGCAGATCCAGGGTGTGTTGTGTGAGCAGACCCTAATAAGGGAGTCTTCACGGTCCACAACAGACTGCCACGTGGCACTGCAGATGGCCACGGGCACAGGCAGCAATAGCCACGGTGTCTCCCCACTATGGGGGAGGGGGCAAATAGCTGCCTACCTGCTACTGTCGGCCGGGGGGGGGGGGTAAATAGCCACCGTGCCACTTCTTCAACACCAGCGAGCCACAATATTAGTTGAAACTGTAGCTGTGACCAGTGTGTTAAGGTGCTGGCTACACGCGCGAATCAGTGGCAACTGCCCAGGTTCAAACCCTAGCAGCAACAACATCCCGGATCTTGATAATAAATAATCCGGGAGCGGGGCGGGGTGGGGCAGCAGGGCAGCATGGGCGCGTGGCACGTGCGTGTGCGGTGATCTTGGCCTTGGCCTTGTCGCACGCATCGTGATTGCACCTCTCTTTTTCACCAAGCGCCGTGACTGCACCTCTCTTTTTCGCCACGTGTCGCTCCCTCGCTGCTGCACGTTTTCCCGTTGTTTTTCCCAGCAAAAGACCGAAAAGCAGCTAAAAAATCCGCTATTGGGTTTTCGCAATTTTCCCTGCTATGCGATGTGGTGGGTGGGAGCATGGAACGTTCCCGCTCTGATACCAGTGTGGCGCACCCACCAGGTGTGGTGCTCCACCTGGGATGGGGATGTAGATGGAGGATGAAGGGGGAGCGAGATGGCACAACGCAACTCCCACACTAGACTCCAACGCACGTACTCCAAAATGTGCGAATGTAGAATGTTCTAAAAAAGAGACAACAGCTGGGGTATACCCCAGCGGACTGACTGGACTGGACTGGCTGGTACCGACAGAGGTACCGGCCTGGACTGGACTACCCCGAATACAACACAGGTCTGTGAGAATAGGCCAAGGGGCCGGTCTCACAGGCCATCCAGAGGTCCGCTACACTGGGGTCTTCAGTGAGCGGTCCTGCGAAAATGGCCCTGTGATAGGGCAAGAGGGATTTCAGCCTGTAGCCTGCCATTTTTCGATATTGGGCCCTCCTCCCCACGTCCTTTCTTCCTGCGATTTTGAGGGAGGCATGGCACGTGATGCCGCAGTCAATCCTAGGTGAGTGCCAAAATTCTGCTCTTGCTCCTGTCAGGTTGTTCTTACCGTTGATTGTTTTTTCCTCTTCTGCTTAAATCCCATAGTTACTGCCGCCTCTGGCAGCTCCAAAACCGGGTCCAATGGTGGGAGTTTATTTACGTCGTCTATGTATCTTCGTGGTGCGTCTTCTCATTCAGAAGGATCGCAAGGGTAGAAGTTGCAGGGGTACCTGATTAATCAAACAATCAACACTTTACAAGGGGATAACTAAACTCAATTCTAACAGTCAAGACAACTTAGTTACCATGACATTGTTATTTGATATGCATTGAAGTAGATAACAAAATCTTACAACAGTTTGAGACTTTCCTCAAAAATGGGAAACTTGGGGTCATCCACCAGTGCACCTCCTGACCATCTCATCTTCTCCACCTTCATTTACCAAGTGCAATTCATTGTCAGTTGTGTACAGGAGATGGTGGTTGGAAAGACCCCTCTATCGCAGCATAGATGTTGTTCAACATCTACCAAGAAGTAATGTAGAAGGAAGGTATGAAGATGGTTTAAAGAATTTCATAAACTTGATTGTTGAATATGGCCTTTCCAGAAACAGAGAGCAAGAGAGAGGCCGGATGCCACGTTCCTTGAACGAATAACTTACTCGCAACTGCGTTGGTCGTAGTGTTGAGGATTGTAGTGATTTAGATATACTAGCTTTCTTCCAAAGCCAATGGCTTCCTAAATTGAGCACTTGGTGTGATACTTCTTATAAGTTTGGTCATCCATTTCCAGTCTGCAATACTGTTGAGTCTAGCTTCAATTGCTTGAGTCGCTGCTTCCAAGTTTTAGGTCGAGAGGGAAAAGAAAACCTCTGCAATAGCTGTAAAGTTAAGGACTATCGTCGTGCTTACAAGAATTTTGCTCTGACGAATGGAGTAACAGAGTTCCAGGCTCCACCGATGACGCAGACAAAGATGCAATTGATCTACCAAGGGTTGCGTGAGAAAATGAGGGCACAAAGTGGTTGCCAATATGCTAAGACATTGCGTGACTTATGAATAATGGTTTATCTTTGGGAGAGCTGACAGAGAGGAGATCAAGGGCTACGACTGAGAGGGGATGAGATTGATAAAGACATACGGGTGGTTCAACCTGCTTTTACTAAGACACTTCGTAGAAGGCGGCAAGGAGTGATAACGCTGCAGGAACGTTCAGGTGCAGGTACTTCCTTCTTGGAGCTCATAAAGGAACCGAGTGATGTTTATAGAAGGCTTGGACCCCCCATCAATCTTTGAAATGGCGGGCCGCTCTTTCGGAGTACTGAAACAAAGGATGAGTTGACGTTGAATGGATTCAACCGCCAGTTGAAGAACTGTCTGGTGAGGTTGAACATTTACGAGAGGGAGAGTAGTCATAACTTTAGAGTTGGAGGAGTGAGGGAAGTAATCAAGAAGGGTTGGAGTCTGGAGAAAATGCTCGAACAGGGTACTTTAAAAAAATTATCGTCCTTCATGCGATGCGGTTATGGTTGCCGCTGAGACCTACTCCAGAGATTCTGCTTGCAACCAGGCCTGCTTCGCCCGGGTTGTAAGCTTCTTCTGGAACTCTGCTTGATGTAATGCAGATTGAGAAACGCTTAGTTAAGAAAATCTGCTTTACTGGTTTTAGTTTCGAGAGTGTCGGATACTAGTTTTTTTTGGTTGGAAACAGGTGTTATGAGCAAGTACTCTCTTCCAAACTCTCTTATTCTGGCTATAGTTTGTTGAACAAGGCAGGTTGGAGGGAAAACTCATCTGAAAGGTAATAAAGGAAGTTCATCCAGTCCAAAGATAGGGCGTCAATCGCAGAGCAGTTAGACAGAAAATACTCAAAAACGAATTCATCACATACATGCATTTCCTCGGATGCAAACAAATCAAATGTCGGTATCCCGAAGATTTTGAACAGCTCTTCCTTCTTCCTTCTGCACAGTCTCCAATCTGAAAAGTCGACTGCTTTTGAGAACATGTTCGTCTCCTAGTTGAACTCTCTTGGCACCCAGATGGGTTTTAATTGACAATCAGCTGTTAGCGAAATTTCCACAATTATTCTGAGCATTCTGTTGAACACGCTATCGTTAGATCTTAGTTTCTTCAATAGGTAGAAAACTGTGTGATTATCTCCTACGCATTCGATCGTTGATGATTTTAACTCTTGTCGAGCCTTGTTTCTATGTGAGTGTTCAACCTTTGCAGAAAATTTGAAGGTAGAGCGAAGCTGGCTTTCAACAATTCACCCGTACTTAAAGTTATGATTGATCCCACTCCAGTCGCGGAGGCATCTGTTTGGATTCATACGGAAGGGAGACGCACCTTCCAATTTCTTCCTACAAGAAAGGAAAAATGCGCGATCCATCATCCCAGGTCCGATTTGAACTCAGCAGATAGACTAACCTTGTGTTCCCATGAACAATTTACTAATGTTGCATGGAGGTTTGAGCAATACAAAGCTGCTGGTAGGAAAACCCGAGCCAGGGCTACCAATTTTTCTGCTAGAGGGGGCTACCTTCCTAAACGTAACATGAGATTTTGAGTTATAAATACTTAACAGATGAGTGAGTTTGTCCACTTTGTCTTCGGGAACCTTTACTCTCTTCTCATAAGAACCAATAATGATACCAAGGAATCTGTTAGATAAGGATGACAAGACTTGACACTTGTTGAGGCTCAGAAAAAACCTCAATTTGCAAAAAATGAGCGTGATAAGATAGGAGTTCCCCATACATTTTGCAAAGTTGCTTTCAGTTGCAAGGTTGTCATCAATGTAAGAGAATATCAATATGCCTTTGCTCTTGAACTCAACCATGACTTCTTGTATAGTGGTTGTAAAGATCCAACATGTTGATGAAATGCGAAAGCACAATATATTGAATTTAAAAATCTTGCCTCCCCATCTGAAAGCTAAAAATGGTTTGGAGGACTTATGCACAGAAATACGATAGTACTCATTCTTAACATCAAAAGTGACGGCAAAATCCTCCAGTGGTCCACATTCCATAACTGCGACTACATCATCAATAGACTCATTGTGAAATTCTGGGAACTCAATAAAAAGATTGACGTAGCAGAGATCCACAATGAACCTTAGTTTGGTTGAGCTCTCAATGACAAACACCGGATTACAAACCGTAGGTGAATCAGTTTTGGAGATAACTCCTTGATGTTGAAGTAATTCAACATTAAAGGTTACGAATTCTGCAAATTTCGCAAGCAATCGGTAGTTAGGAATGGTTAATGATGCAGGTTCAGTTCCTTTCAAGATCTTTCTTAATTTTAACCATCTTGCGGACCTCATCCACTTTTGACTTATCATGATGCCGTGTTCCTTTGAAATTTAACTTAACACCCTCTTCTAGCCAGGTAAGGACACTACTGGAGTACTTCCGCTTTGAGGCCCTGAGTAAAATTTTTCAAGCTTCAATATGAACTTAAGTCGACGCTGCCGTGAATGAGTCCCTAAGTCATTTATCTCTTAGCATTCTAAAGGCATAAGATACCTGCGCTGCTGAAGGCTGAATGTTCAAGGTTTTGACTGTGTGGGAGACCGAGATCTTCTGCTCTGTTTTTTTTCGTCATGTGATGAAGAGTCATGCTTGCTATAGTTGTAGCTATGGTTCCTTGGGGGGCTGCGCTGCCTTGAGTGCCTTGCTGAAACCGAGTTGCTGAATCTGCACAAAACAGAGTTAAAGACGTACATGAGAAGTTGCTTCAGTTCAACCTGTGAATTTGAATAAGGACCACCGAGTAAAATTCGTGGGCACTTCAGTGAAGGTCCCTAGAGGTCATAATTTATATTTGGATGGTAAGGTCATTCCCTTTGCTTCCTTATGTTTCTTCCTTTACTTTTTTTTTTTTTTTTTTTTTTTGAGCTAAATCGCGTGAGTAGTAGATAGCATGGCCATATCCAAGTTCGACCTTCATCTTCTTTTTCTTATTAAATTTATTTTAAGGCCAGCGTGTACCGCTACCACTTATCCTCTGATTGCTGCCTTGTTTTCTTGGTCGTCTCATTCCTTGTTGATTTTTCGCATCGCCGTCACCGATGTTTCCAGCTTCATAGCCTTAAGCAAAGTCCTTGTTATTTCTTAACGTTTGTTATCATACAGTTCTTCTGCCAAATTTGTCACTGCGTTCTTGAATGCTCTTGCTACTGGTCTGCCCCTCTCATAGTGCTTGTAATTTCTTAGTGATTCAATGAAATCATCATGTAAAAAAAAGAATGTTCTATCTACTTGACTCTAATTAGGACTGCTATGTGTCTTCTCCAAGGTGGCTGATCAAAGATGGACTTGAGGGCCTCCACCTCATCCTTAGGTCCTTCAGGTTTTCAGTAGAGGGACTCATTGACCATGGTGAAGATATCTCTTACCTTTTTCTGGTCTGTGTTGTGCAGTTCTATCCTAAGCTGCAACATTTTCATTTCTTCCCTTGACATCATGGCTGACCTAGATGTTAGTGTTGGCTATGAATGCTCTCCCATTCTGCTTCGCCTGTCTAGCATCTGTGGCGGTGGACTAGCTGGGATTGCGCTAGGGGGTGCTGGTTGCCAATACTCAATCAGCAAGGAGACCCTGAGTAGATGGAGGTTGACTAGATAAAATATGTCGTTAAAGACCATTATGAAATTAAGGGTATGCGGGTTTTGTTCCTCGAGTTTGTGCATAGTTGGATATAGTTTTTGATCAGCCTCGTTGAATGATAGATCAATGGCGTGAATAATTCCCTACCCACCACGGATTCTGCTTCTGCTATTTGAACCACATCCCAGATTGCTGAATCCATCCTGAAGTTCTTGTAGTCCACACAACACACAATTTTGCCAAATCGTTATGGAAAATAATAATGTTCCTAAAAAACAGCAAAATGGTGTTACCATACTAGGCTAGCACCTACTCCTTCTGCCCCCTTTTCTTATTTTTATTTTTAGAATAAGGTAATTAGTAAGCTTACTGATTGATCTGTAAGGTCTCTTGCTTAGTTTAGCATTTCTTACCTGGTTGCTTATTGCTGAAGTGTGAAATACTGAATAGTTATTTTAGTCAGGTTGACTGCTCATGCTTTTTTTTTTTTTTTTTTTTTTTTTTTTTTTTTTGCTAACATTCGCTTTACTCGTTACTCACTGCTTCCTCCTTCTACTGTCCTTTGTTATATAAGCATTATTAGAGAAAAAACTCACGGGAGTCTAAAACTGGGTTACAACTAGGCTACAAGTTATGGAGAATTTTTTGGCTGAAGTTGGACAATGCATACCACCTGTTTCTCTTCCCCCTTCCGCCCCCCCCCCTTTTTTTTTGTAAGGCACCCGAAGTACAGTTGTAGACTGCACCCTGCCTTCATAGTGTAATAAAACTTCGTTTATGGTCCCGCTAAGAATATCTTAAGGTTATCATAATACTTAATCCCATTATACTTTTTTTTTCTCCCCTCTCCACCCTTAATAGCATAATACTTAAGTTGCAATAAGAGCGACTCTTAGTATTGAGTAGAATCTTTAAGCCAAAATTTTGAGTACCAAACAACCTTATCATTCAAAAAGACCCGATTAACTGCTACTTTCATATTCTTCTAAAAACCGTTAAAACAAAGTGGCCTAACTCCCAGGCGGAGTCAAGTTTCTGAATGCGCCCGTCCTTAGTTCTCATCTAACTTTTCCCTATTTCTTTTGAAGGAGGGTGATGACTGAAGAAGCAAACTCAGTGCCTTGAATTCTTCTTGCTATGACTGAAAACCACCCTTCGGCAGTTGCCTAGCAAATAAAGAGTGTTTGTAATCCTTCCTTGAAAAACTTGTTAGTTTGTTTTCTTTGGAATACGCCAGATCCGGTATCTACTAAAACTTGATCTAACTTCTAGAACGAGTACCTTTCTCTACTAATGTTTACTTGATGCTAGGAGTTGTTGCTGCCTTCACCTGCACTTCATTGCTTTCCCCTTTGTTTTAGTTACTTATCCTTCAATTTTCATGCTTCCTTTCTCTCCTTACCTCTTCTTCGTTCCTCTGCCTTCTACTTCTTTTGCTTCCCCTTTCTGACTTCTTCGCTCTCACTCTCCTTACCCTTCCTTCCCCCTCTCCTTCCTCTTCCCCCTTTCTCTTCCTTTTTTTTTTTTTTTTTTTTTTTTTTAACTAATAGCTATGTGACTTCCCCGACTATGTTCTGTTATCACAACCGAGTCCATCTTGTTCAAACCTTTCTCCACCCATTCCTCTGATCCCAAGGACAACCAAGTTTTTATTTCAGCAATCGTGGTTCCTTCATACGAATGTCTTGCAAGCGCCTCCTGCAGCATGTGGATCATGGAAGCGTGACATTGTCGGTGCGAATACCCTTACAAGGGTATCCGCCCTGGTTTCTGTAAGCAACAGAAAATAGGTTTAGTTTAAAGTTTAAGTATACCGCGCGAGGCGCGACTGCGTTTGAGGTTTACGTTAGGCTGAATGGTTGACGAGAGTAGAGAGTGTGGGGGCGCGCGGATTTGAGGCGCGCGTGATCTTTTCCCTTTTTGATTAATGATTGTGAAAAACGGCGTTGGTCGCCGGCCAAATTTTCATTTTATGATTAGACTACGATTTAAAAAGGTTTTGTCCCTTGATTGGTGCACTTACCTGTGACTTGCGCGTGCGTACTTGCAGAGGACGACATCGACAACAATGTGACTTTTGTAGATGTTTCGGTAAACCTGCGTGTCGTGCAGTATTAGTTTATGTACTTATCCGACAAGGTTAGACCCAACCTTGGGCCTAGCACTAGTGGTTACGGCGTCGGACTCTCGTCAAATAGATTCGGGAATCGAGGTCGAGCTGCGACGACGCGGGGATATCAAAGTAGCGCAAAAAGGGACCGAGGTGTTGAGGGCCCACCGGGGCTATCCCCCTTGGTTTTGCCATCAGCAGCGTCAGGACGGTACTGGCATTTTCTTTTCCCTCGAACATCATATCCTAATGGTTAAAATTTTCTAAATAATTTATTCGTGCGTTTTATTTTTTTTATGCTCTGGCGGTTCTTTGACTTGGACGCGATGTCGGGGTTTAACGACCGTCACGATAGTCAAGGACCTTGAATACGCGCCTTTTTTTTTTGCGGGCCGTCTGGGTCCCCGCGTGTTCGGGATGCTGGTGAAATTCCCCCATTCCGCCCCATCATTAAAAATACGGGCCGACGAGTTCGACATGCCAGAGAGCGGTGGGTGGCTAGCCCTTACACCGGAAGAAACCTGAATAACGGGGGTCGCTGCGAGTGCACGGTCGGCCAGCCATGATCTGCCGTAAGAAGTTGAGTGTGGGTATGCCGACAAGGCCCGAAAGATGGTGGATCGAGCCCCGGTACGGTGGTTCGAAAGCAGTCCAGGGCGCTGTTGAGGGACTGCAGCGGCGCCGCGGCAAGCTGCGGATCCTGGGGAACCCCTCTCTACTTCGGTCTTAAAAGTTCTCATTTGGATACTTGTTACTACTATTTAGACCTACGCCGAGCCGTTTTTCACCTAGGCGCACACTTGGCCATACATCAGATTTGTACCTTCGGGTGCACGGCCTGCTCAGACCACACTGAAGGCATGTACTGGATCGTCGGTCACTCAGTATAGAGGTGGAGTATCTGAACACTCTGCCTAGTAGCTGGTCCCCGCCGAAGTTCCTTCAGGATAGTTGGGGCTGCCAAGGTAGCGGGCGTTGGGAGTCCGTCGTGCCGATTGAATCGGTCACTCTCCCTAACGGATATCGTCGTTTTGACTAGCGGCCTGCCGACAGTAGCGAGCGGCACCTGTTTGGAATTCGGAGTTAGAGCACAGACGCGCATTAACTGAGACGGGAAGAGGAGCGGACGATGGGCCAAACTGCGCCCGATGCGACGAGCGCTAAGGTAGGGAGAGTCGGCTGCTATCGGGCATTGCGCCGACACGGACGACGTCGGTGGGATGAAAGTCGGAATGGAGAAACCAGGCAGCGAGTGAAAGGTAGCAGAGGAACGATTGAATCCAAGCGGGATCCAACGGGACAAGGGACTTAGTGTACCCAGATACTACAGCAAGCGCCCGTTGAAAACGGGCAGCCATTTTATTTCAGGTAAGATGTT
>BFEA01000444.1:902594-922091 GCA_003427395.1 Chara braunii
AGAGAGAGAGAGAGAGAGAGAGAGAGAGAGAGAGAGAGAGAGAGAGAGAGAGAGAGAGAGAGAGAGAGAGAGAGAGAGAGAGAGAGAGCAACCATGTCGTTGGCCCCATGGTACTTCCAACAATAGGGTGAGCAAAATTGAATGAATTTGCCCATGGGACAAGGGGAGATCGACTGCCTTGGCCTGCTCTACTGAAGGTAGGAAAGGTAAGGTTGTTTTTCTTTTCGTTTTTGTTTTTAGTTTTAATTTTTACTTTTGTTGTTTCCACTTTCCTCACGTGGCCGATGAGGCCGAGGAAAACAGGAAAACAAAACGAGGGGGGAGACTGTAACGCGTGAAGGACCTACCTCATGGTTGAAAAATAGTCTCTTTAGGTTTGTGTGACCATATTGCCTCCCCGTTGTCAGGGGGGGGAAGAAGAAAAAGAAAAGAAAAGAAAAGAAAAAGAAAACGAGAAAAGGGGAACAAATTTTATGAAAATCTGTAATTTTTTGGTTTGCGCCAATATGTTTTTGGTGGCATAAACCAATTTTGTCGGTCTTGAATTTTTTTCTGTAGGTAGCCAGGCACCTAGGCCATGCACGTGAATGTTTTAAGATTTTTTTATTGGGCTAATAGTTTTCTAAAAATCATCAAAGGCGGGGTACGTTTTGCACCCCGCTCTGAGCCTGTCGGGATTCGAACTCGTGAATTTTCACGAGTTGTTTCCCTACCTCTCCCAACCTGACAACTACCCTCCCCGTGTTCAGGGGAGGGCAGAAGAAATGTAAGGGGGAGGAAAGCAACAGCCACAGCCACGAACGTGGCCGTGGCCGTGCACCAAGTTCAAGCAGTATTGGCCTGAATGCAGTCATTCAGGCCAGAGCTGTGAACTGGAGGGTTAGTGAGGGGAACTTGGCTGGAAACGACCATTTTCCCGCTGAACCTGCACTTAGTGTGGGGCTGAGTGCAGGGAAAAGGGAGAAAAAGAGGGGTCAGTTGAGTACAACTGCCACCCAAAGCGTGTGGTTGAGGTGAGACAGCCTCAGTTCGTTGATCTGGCTCAGATCAACGGCCATAGGCAAGTGACGAATTTTGCCTGGGGTCAGCTGAGGCTGCTGCTGCCCTCCTCAGCCACTACAAAAGAGGCAGTTGTCCCCCAACTGCCTTACACTTGCCTCCAGCTGCCAGTGTGTGACAACACACTTGCCTCATTGTTGGAGTGTTGGAGAGGAGGCAGGAGTGCTGCCGGCGAAGCAGGAGGACAGCAAAGGAGCGTGGCGAGGGAGGGGACAGTTTTAGCCTTGACTGGAGCACTCTGCTCCAACCCTTGGCAGACTGGTCTCTAGGGGGACTCTGCGGCAGCGTGGTGAGGAGCGGCAGCGCAGCGTGGCAAGGAGTGACGGGCAGCACGACAATTGGTGGAGGTGTGTCGGCCGATATTTTCGGCAACCATAACCCATTTTTGTGGGATCATGCTCCCAAAATACCGCGGCGTTGGCACGACACCTTTATTTTGAAGGGTGACGCTGCCGTCGACGACACTTTTTAGGGGTGACTCTGCCGTTTTCAAGGCACGTCGGCGCGATACTTTATTTTGAAGAGTGATGCTGCCGTTTTTTTTACGGTAGTACGGCGTTGCGAAACGCTGCCGTTTTTTTTTACGGTGGTACGGCACGGCGAAGCGCTTCCGTTTTTTTACGGTGGTACGGCACGACGAAGCGCTGCCCTTTTTTTTTTTTTTTTACGGTGGTACGGCACGGCGAAGCGCTGCCGTTTTTTTTTACGGGGTACGTCGCGACGACGCGCTGTTATTTTCCGACAAGGGTTCGGCACGGCAATGGACTTGCGGCACGACGGTGGGACGTGCGGCACAACAGTGGATGTTTCTTTTACGACACGGAAATGTTTTTTGTTGTGGCGCGGCGTCTGCTTTTCTTGATGAAGGTCTGCTACCATTGGTATGTACGGCAGCAACAGCGTGATATGGTGGCGGTTGACGGCATGAGACGGTACGGAATCAGAGCGCGACGGGCAGGTTTATTTTTTTTATGCGGCATCTGAGATAAATGTTTTGTAGTTGGGACTACCCAACACTTGCGGCAGTGGGACTAGACTACTTGGGAGTGCCTGGGTTCATTTGGGATTGGCGTGGGAAGCGGGCGTTCATTTGCGGCAGTCTCGACGCATGCATTTTTGAGATTCGACACCGATTTTTTTTTTTTTAGAAGGGTGGTGGAAACGGTTTTCGACTCAATAGTCATTCAACGAAGTGTTTGACAGCATGGGACCACCTGGAACTGCGTGGGACCATCTGGGACCTCTTGGGATCAGTTGGGACTGACGTGGTACCAGACTGAGTGTTTTTTTGGGACGCATGCGGCTCGCCGTCTTCGCGCTTGGGCTACCACGGATGAGGCGTGCGAGTGAGAGGTGGTTTGATCAGGATTTTCCTTGAGACTACAGCATTCGGCGGCACACACAACTTGTTGGTTGGTTTTCTAGAGTGAGTCAGGGCGCTTCTTCAACACCACTTCACTCAAGGTCAGTGAACGACTCAGACTCCCTTTACACATGTGTGCACCCACACATTGCTTGACCCTTTTGCTTTGAATGTTCAGGAGAAAAGGTTGAGTGGGGTTGTGAGCGTCATGCATGAGTGAAAAGGTGGGTCTGACGTGAGTAGTGGGACTTTTCTTGTCTTCTTTTGATTGTGTTGTCTGCGTGGTGTCCAGGTGAGTAAAAAGACTATGTATGAAAGTGGGACAAAATGTTATTTAACAAAATGACGGATAGTTTCGCCTCCTTACCTTTTTCCTTTTGTCAGTGAGTTGAGTGAACTTGCTTGCTATTTTTGAAGAATAATCAAAAGGTGCCGTGATAAAAGAAATTTTGAAAACAGAAAGAGAATCAAAGCATAATGAATTTAACTCTTCCGAAAGGAACCCGTTCTATCCCGAACGACCCTCTTATTTGAGCCTATCCGAATGAGTCTTCATCTCTCGCTCTTGACTTTTCTTTTCGTCCAAGTTACCCTTTCGCAAGAGGGGACGGGTGATCTGATTCCGGACGGGGTCTGAGGGCTCCCTCTTTCTAGGAAGCATCTGGGGCGAGGGTTCGTTGCTTTAGGAGTCGGTCGTGTTATCGACACAGAGTGGACCATCTTCAACGGGGGGTTACTTTGTTGTTGCGGAGGAGCCAACCCGACTTCTAAGATCCGAGTCTCATATTCGGGCGAGGAGGAGGAGTACCCCAGACCACTTCCTAGAGGGTTGGACGCGCTATGACAAATGATGGATGTCGGTTCTTCTGTACGCGTAAGCGGGAAGGGGGCTGACCTATAAGCCCTTCAAGTGGCCATCTTAGGAACCATCAGCGTGTGGAGAACTGGGGTCGCAAGAAGCCCTGTTCGTGTGCTCACTAGTTTCGAATGGAGTGCGAGTAGGCACTACCTTCGTGGATCCGGTTTGCGCCATAAGAAGTGCAAACCCAAGGTAGGTAGAACGAAGTGATGATATTCTCTTTGGAAAAAATGAAAATTATGACAATGCTTCGAATGCCCTTATGGTGAAGCCGGGTACTTCATCATTCGTGGGATAGAAAGAGCCGTCATAGTCCAGAAGGACAAGGCGACCAACAAAACTTGAAAATGGTCCTCTACCTCAAGCGAGATAACCGAAATGTTAAGTTCGTTTGAATCGGTGGTCGATTTGTGTGACTATCTTGAATTTTATTGGCAGGCATCATTCACACCCAAGTTAGAACGGTTGAAACGTCTTCGTTCAAAGACTTGACCGCTAACGCGGTTGTGTTTGAATATATTTTCATAGGGAACAAAGGGTGTATGACTTTCCTTTCGTCGTTGGTCAATATAGGAATGGGATGGATAACTTTGGCAACATGTCTCATCAAGTTAAAAATGTGACAGTCCGACTACTTTGTCGGACGGATTGAGTTTTGTCTAAGCCAACTTTTGTTAGCTCATCTTATGGTGTTGTGTCAAACTCAACCTGATGATGATCAATTTTCTCTTTGTTTTCGTATTTTCGTTTAATTTTCTGACTTGGCTTAATTTACCAAGTTTATTCATGTTGAAGTCGATTATTCCTTCATTTTGGCATTTATTTTTTGATGATTGATTGAATTCGATGTCAACTCGTGTTGAACTGATTAGACCATGTTATTCTTGTCAGTTATGACTTTCTCTTTTATCTATATGTAAAAGGGACTAGGATTGTTTTTTCAGCGTTGGGTTTTTCCTTCGCTCGGCCGAACCTTTCCTAGTTGACAGACGACTCTCCGCGCCTCGGGAGATCAACGCCCCGAGGGACGGACGATATTCATGTTCGTCAGCATTTGGCCAAGCGTCTCCTATACTGCAGCGAAACGAGCAAACGCCCTCAGCCGACCCACCTCTGCGTCTGCATCCTCGAAAGCTTTCGCACGTGGGTCGGCAGCTCGGTAGGGATACACCCCCGAGGGTGGTGATAGCCCCTTGGGGAGGGCAAGTTGTGCCCCGCGGAACCCTATCCTGTCGTAGGGGGCCGCGGGAAGTACAACTGGCGCACCCGGCCGGAGCGGCGAAGCGAGGCGGCATGTCGCATTGCGCAGTTCCCGAGTTGTCTCTCTTAGTTTTGGTTTTTGGTTTCGACTCTTGCGTGACGCGGCCGGGGGGGCTCTCGCCGCCATTACAGAGGTGGGCACTTTTTTTTTTCTCTCGCCCGTGACCCAACCCCTCCAATTTTGTTTTTGTGTCACCCGCCCGACCCAATAATTTTAATTTCCACCTCAAAGCGACCCCGCCCGCCCAAATTATTTTTTGAAATTTCAGCCCCACGCCCGACCCGCTCGCCACCCGAAAAAAATCCTCACCTGGACCCACCCGCACCCTCGAGAATATCATTACCGGCCTGCATCAAAGACCTATTTTTTTGTCCTCCGCACCCACTTGTGTCGATGCAGCCCTGCCCACGACTCCTCCACTGGTGTCGCCACCTCTCTACCTTGCATCGCTTGCCAGTGTCACTCCGTCCTGGCGTCGCGCAGCGGTAAGGCTAGGTAAGTTGGGGGCGGGCTTCCGAATTTGCCAAGTTCGCTAACCAAGGGCGTAGTTCAAAGAGGACGGATCTAGCCGTCTGCTGTGGCTAGAACCGCTCCCTCCTTTTTTTAGAGAAAAAAACTGGGTGAGGGGCTGAACTGCTGAAGTACGCTCTTTGTTTTTTTTTCTTTGCCCAGATGTAACAGGCGACCCTGCGTGACTGTATGTAAGCCTGCTTTTTTCGTCTCTATCAACCTCAAGCTTGTGCACTGCACAAATGAACCAAAGGCCTTGTCCCCTTTTATTTTTTGGTGGGGGGGGTCCTTGGGGGGCGGCTGAAAGGAGCGGAGGGCCCAAGGGGGAGGGGGAGGATTTTCATGGGTGGTCCTGAGTCTATGGGTCACCCACCTGTCATCCTACCGACGGGTGACCCAGAGCAAATATTGACCCGTCCATGACCCGGAAATGCCCACTAGCTGCACACGCCCGTCACCCACCCAAGGAGGCATAGGTAGACCCAAGCCCAACCCAATCAACTTGTGGGTCGGGCGGGGTAGGTGGGTGCGGTTGTGGGCACCCGGTGCCCACCTCGGCACCGCTGGAGCGGTGGGAGCCGATGCGCTCGACACCGGGTCGCACCAGTACTCATCAAAAGTGCAAAATGAGAATTAATCTTCCACCAGAACAAGAGAAGATACATTCCCTTATCTTTAATCACCTGTTGTTGAGCCTCTATTGCGGCAACCTGTGTCCTCTCTCTCTCTCTCTCTCTCTCTCTCTCTCTCTCTCTCTCTCTCTCTCTCTCTCTCTCTCTCTCTCTCTCTCTCTCTCTCTCTGGGTGGTAACTTTAGGTAGCAGATCCATCGATGACAAAGACGACCAGTTCGAGTAGTGCACCCACAGAGTCTAAGCCCACTACCCCGAACGTCGTGAGAAATAATGCGACTCTTGCTAGCGAATCATGACGAACATTGAATAATGATTGCAGTAACGACTTCCCTAGATGGTGGCAACTCCGATCAGAGGATGACAACTTCGAATTCGAGATCAGCAATAATAACGATCATGCACTCTAGTTTGGCTTCCCCAAATGTACCCAAAGACAATGAAATTTCTATTAAATCATGAAAAGATTTACTGCTTTCCTACCATGCGAGCAGGTTGGCACCATAGCTCAACTTTTGTTTCATCCCGCATTGCTAGTTCAATCGTGCACGCCGAGAGATAGAAAGTGGCTTCCTTCATTGACAGGTTGAGCAACGTTTCGTCCAACATGTAAATCTCCAATTAGCGGCTGACCTCAAACTGTTCCCATTCATTGGACGAGCGATGCACCTTCCAATAGGTAAGCCTCCTCATTCCTTCCCTCACTCCTCTCTTCTCTTCCCCCAACATCCTTCTTACTAACTCTTCTTCCCTCTTTAATCCTTGTTCTTCACTCAATGCACACACTTTTTAGATGACTTCGATGGTTGCTTCGACGAAGAGCTGACGAGCATGGCCTCAGATAAGTCTGGTCGCGGAGGAATGAACCGACTACAGCAGAGATCCGACCACAGACTCGAGGGAGGTGGCGACCTTTAACTACTGGAAGACGATGTCCACTTCTGTCAACGAAACATTAGCCCAAGCAGCGCTGCTTATCAAGCAAACAAAATGAGAACGAATCTCCCGGTAGAACACAGGCAGGTATATCCCCATGTTTCAACCCCCCTGGAGGCGCAGCTCTTGTCGTTCGTATGGGTCAAACCATCGACCGCAAAAAAAATATTCCACGTCCATTAGATTCAGAGTGCCCCAAAACCTCTAGTTAACTTCCTGGATCATCTAAAATGGTCGAAAATCGACCGAGATCCATTATTTTTTCACCGTCGTTTTTCCTCTCCTTTTCTCCCTTGACTCTTTCTCCGCTCCTTCTTTTCTCTTATCTCCTCTTCTACTAATTCTTTGCTCAATCTGATTGCACATTCGAGTCCACCCTTCCTAAAACCCTAGTTTTGTCCTTTGTCTTGTCTCAATCCGTCAAAAGACAGGGAAGTTATGGCATTTTTCCTCCGCCATACCCGTTTCACCTTCCGCCTTCGTCACTTTCCTTTTCGTCCTCTTGTATCTGGTCCGGTTCCCGACCAGTTTCACACAACTTTCGCCACTTATTTGATTTGGCCCTCCTTTCTCTTACCTAGACCACTGCCTACCACTCTCTCCTCTTACTAACCTCATTCCCTCCTTCGTCTGTCTTCCTTACGCCCGTCGTCGTCTCTTTTCCTACCTTTTCTCTTCTTCCCTTCTCCCATCCGCCTTCTACCTCGTTGGTGCTTAGCGCAGCCCGTCGCGTCCTTCAATAGCGCAGCCCAAACGGATTCAGTCTGGTAGCACTTGTTGTACGAAGGAAATTTCAGAGAAAACTTGTTGTCAACGGGTCCGGTATGTCTTTCGCCCCTCTCCCCGAAGTCCGACGAAGCTCCAACTATCCTGACTCCTAAGGGAGACTTCCGAGGGAAGCAGCTACTAGACGGTCCAATTAGTCTTTCGCCCCTATGACCAAGCCCGACGAGCGACTCGCACGTGGGCGCTGAGGACAAACTTCTGAGGGGACCAGTTTCTAGGTGGTTGAGTAGTTCCGCGATCTTGTACCTGAGTCCGACGGACGATTCACATGTGAGTGCAGTTGCATGCCCTCCTCCCGTCGGAACATGCCTCAGGTTATGCCTTGTCCAAGCAAAGTCAACTGTCTTTCGGGTCCCACGGGCTTGCTCAGACTCAAATCTCTCATTCGCTGATTGTGGCTGGTAGACTGTGTCGAGGCACAGTTCATAATTTCTCGGGTCCACGAGTTTGCTCACCCTCAAGCTTTCTGGCAGCAGATCCTGGCTAGTGAATGGTGCATCTGCAAAAGGTCCCTGCCACTCAGGACCTCGCCATTCCGTGGGCTTCGCACCCACAGGCTCACCTGTACGTTGGCCCAGTCGGTTTGTGTTCTCAAGACGGGGAGGATAGAAGAATTTTGTTAGCATCCCGTACACGCAGGAACCCGAACGGGCATGTAATGTGCGGGTACTCAAGGCACTTGACTGCCGTGACTGCCACCCGTGCGGAGTTTCAATAGCTCCTCATTGTAATGCTGATTACGACAGCCCATTACTAGCACGCACCCCTGCATTCAAGCAAGGAGGGCCGCAATGCAGTCGCGATTCTCCTACGTTCACTTCTCTCTCGATAATTCCTAGCACTTTTTAACTTTCTTTCGAAAGTAGTTTTCACCTTTCATCTGAGGTACCCCTCCGCTGTCGGTATCGAGCCAGCTTCCCGGCTTTGTCAAAGACAGGACTTTTTAAGAAGGGAGAAAAAAATAAATTAACAAAAAAGAAATAGTAGAAGCGAAGAGGGCGAGGACATAGCGACATTCTCTTGGTCTTGCCGGTCAGACCCAGGCTCGGGCAAGTTCGACAAAACCAAGGGGGATAGTCCCTTTAGACCTTTGATCACTCAGTCTCCTGTCGGTCGCGCTCCTCTACTTCATCGCCACGTGCTGACCTCGAACCCCAAACTTGTCGCTTGAACGTCCAGTACCGTAGCTAATAGTTCTAGGCCCAAGGCTGAGCTAGGTGGGCGCGGACTTGCATATGAAAGGTCGAGGAACTATGGTTGGTCCTACCTGCACAAAGCAGGCCTTCGTATTGGCCTACCGGCCACCCTCCTAGCCATCAGGATACGCCGCCCGCGCCTAGGTTTGTGGTCGCCTGCTACCCTGGTCATCCGGCCCACTATTTGCATTGTCGGAACTCCAGACTTCCCTCATGCTAAGTCCGACAAGGCCTCGCCTTTTAACGTGTCGTCAAGCACGATTTTCCTACGCATGTGTAAAGTCAGATCTTTACCTTCCTTGCGATGAGCCCTGCTTGAGGACAAGCTGGTTCGCGAAGTAAAGTTAATCCTTAAAAATAAAAGAAAAATATAACAAAAAATAAAACTTCATAAGGGAGGGGTTTAATCCGGACTCTATGGCTCTTGCGCCTTTTGTCGGCCTGGTATTGCTGATGACTAACGGTCATCTCCCTGTGTCACGCAATAATGCGGGCCTCGCACACCCTCTAAGTCGATCATATTTGGTTCGGACTCTCACAAAAAGTGAGGTTACCGAGATGAGCGCTCCGACAAGATTTGTCCCATAAGTGCGTTACGTTGATAAAAAACGCACCCAATGTGACATTTAAAAAAGACGGTCAGTACCCTTGTAAGGGGGTTTGCTACAACAACGCCCACACAGTCTTTATTTTCCCTTTGACGCACAGTCGGTCATACAAAAAAAAAAAAATTGACCGTGGCTCGCCCGACGTACCCAATTTTCGAGTAAAAACCCATTTCAGTCATTTGTGAAACTCGGGATTGGATACCTTTGTAAGGGTATTCTCACCGACAGCTAACCGGACCATACTATCAAGGGACGTCCTCGTCGCTCCGAATAATCAATAACTACCAATTCAACCATAATGTCATGAGAGAAGATTCAATCCCATAGGCCGACTGACTCCGTTTGAGGGTTCTATCGATCGGTGCCAAACACGACTATATGGTGTCATAATCTCAATATGGGTCCCTCTTGTCTTGACCTTGGACTTCGGGATACTTTATCTGTATTACAACAAAGAGCTCGCGCATTTATAAAACTTCTAATAGTCCTCTCCCTTCGTTATAGACAACTGTCGGCTCATCGTTGGGTGTCCTATTTAGTCATCGTCCCGCATACGGTTAGGGACGCAGGCCCTAACCGAAACCTTTATAAGGCATTCTTGCCTTTTTCACAAAATAGTCAAAAAAATATAAACTTTAATCACAAGTCTCCCCTGAAGTGTGGTATAGGAGGGTCAGGTCTCCATCTTGGCCCACCATAATCTGGGTGATCGAGCCAGATCTACGGGCCGCCTCGTTGTTATTTTAACGGTGGTGCCCTTATTGATTACGCAATGTAGGACAATGTTTCCTTATAAGATTTATACAGGGACTCAAACAAACATACTTGACTCCTTATTCCTCCGAGATCTCGCGAGAGTAAAACCCTATGAGGCGGTCACACCCATCGAGCCTTACCCCTTTAATGAGTCGTGGGTCCGCTGCCAGGTTGCACCGGTCAGCAACAAATACAAGAGTTGCACACCAGTGATGCTAAAAACTACCATTAGTTGGGTATCAACTCGCATGTCTTAAGATTAGCATCATAGTAGTTGAACGGTGTGTCGCAATAAACTCAAACCTACCGCGGGACTACGTAGAGGTTTGTTTGACTCAAAGGCATTTACCATCTCTCTATGGGACAACATAAAGTGCATAACGTCATTTTAAAGAAAAACAAAATTCACTGTAAGATCTACAGGAACGTGACCTCTCACTTAATCAGAGCAAAGTCGATCACAGATCTTAAAATCATTTCTCAAAAATTTCACCATATTTGCGACATTCCACAATTTCACCCATAAATAAGCAATTTTTTGTTACTTCTCGTCATACTTTGTCATTTGGACTGCTTTCCATGCTATTTTTTTTTAACCTTTTAGTCAAGGTTGCCAGGCTGAGCGTACGGAGGCCCCGTTCGGGCGTTCAGGTCCCCGTACGGGGCCCGAACCTTAAGGGGTTCGGACCCCGCAAAAATCTATTTTCTCACCTAAATATTATTATTTTTTTCTGAAACTTTTTTTGTGAGTTCCTTGTGATGTAAAGTATCTCCCTCTTAATTTTGAAGCCATTCTGTTCAACCAAAAAAACATAAACATCGTCAAAGATGGTGGTGTCAAAACTTGCTTGCCCACTCACTAATTTGTTTTTTCTCTTTTTTCACTTTTTTGTTTTTCCTTTATTTTGGGGCATGAAACAAAATATTATTTTTTTAAACCTTATTTGTATATTCTCTATTATGTAAGATACACATATCAAAATTTTCATGGCATTTGTCACAGCCAAAACAAAATGAAAAATCACCAAAGATGGCGGTGTCAAAAACGTGCTCGCCCACTCAATAATTTATTTCTCGTTTTATTTTTTTTTATTTTCATTATCATTATTTATTTTTAGTATTTGATTTTTATTTTAAATTTGGTAAAGAATTTGGATGTAATATTGAGGCAAATGTTGTTTAGTTTATTCTTTTGTATAACACATATATTTTTTTAGATTTGTTTGAATTCCTTTTTTTTTTTTTTTTTTTTTTATCCGCATTCGGTCGGTCGAATGATCGAACGCGTCGAGAGAGGGTGCCGAACGTTCGGGCGTTCGGGTTCGGGTATTCGGCTCGTCCCGAACACTGGCAACCCTACTTTTAGTCATATTTCACTTGAAGGGGAGTTAACCATAGAGTCATTAAAACATCTTTCGCTTAGAGATGAGTCTCAAAGGAATCATCAACCACCTTCCACTTGAAAGGGAGTCAACCATAAAGCCACATAACCACCTCCCACTCAGAGAGGAGTCAACCATAAAAAACACTAATCACTGAGAGACCAACTTATTAGTTTTCATCATAACTCAAGAAAAATAAACGTCGGACATGGATAAACATGGAGTCTTACAAGACGCATAAACCCCTTGGGATTTTTACATTTTTTTATCAATCAACTGTGGTTCCCCTCCTCATACTTAAGCTCTTAGTCCATCCATACGATAAACCGCTTAAGTATAGAGAAGAATAGGCAATTCATACATTTCTCATTACAATCACGAGATGCACCATATGTACTTTTCATACAAAAATTGTCATCCATCATGATAAGTCAATACATGTGAGAGTGATTGTGATTGTCAGACCAAAAACATAGACCCAATTTTGAAATATACTCAAAGATAGAATATCCCAGCTCGAAATGAAACAAGATAATTACAATATCACGAGGTATCTTACTATTTGTCACGACCTCAATAACTTTAACACAAAATAGTCTCAAGACTCTCAACTGAGGTACAACCGCACCCCTCATCTCAAAAGAAACAAAAAAAACATAAAAATATATCTTAGTATCACACAAGTAAAACAAAATTATAAACGACTCGACAACCAGTTATCTAAAGTGACCTCACACAAAAACGTTGTGCTTATTACTTTCTCATATCACAACCCATGTGGAAAGTCTTAAACTAACCTACGAGGTCATAATATCACTCTTTCCCTGTTCACCTTTGATACACAAATATACAAATACGGAAGCCCTCTAAGAGTTGAAGACGTATCCCCGATCTCACCTCTAGTGTCAGTTCTATATATACCTTTAGGAGTGGAGATGCTTTATAATCGAGCCAACAAAATGCGTAAAAAAAATGAAAGTCATTGCTCAACCTCTCAGGGACCACTCTTTGGCTTACTCAAATCATAAAGTTAATATCCACCAATCCAAATGTATCTTACATACACAAGTATATGTCAGGGAACGCCCGAATATCTCGGGGCGGTATAGCTAAAAGACATTGCAAGTTTCAAAATACAATCACCTTGCCCAAAATCTAAGGGCGATATCTCCAAGAGAAATGTCAATATCTAAAAGAAAATAAGTACCACCACCAAAAATCAATCCCGTGTTTCTGACAGTGTCATGTCCCTAAACGTTATCACTCAAAGTACTCAAACCTATACTCTAAGCCACACTTATTGCATATTCACTCTCATGGTGATTCACACTCGTGCAAGCTTCTCACTCATACCATGGTGATGCCCCAACCACTTTATCCCCTAGCCTGAGGTAGACAAAAAAATCTAAAAGGACATATACTCAGTCTAACTTGTAGTTTATCAGGATCCAACGCATGCACTAAAATGTATATTTTCGTCGATTTTTATAATATACAACAAGAAACCTACCTACTATCATGAAGTTGGGATCACACTAGCGGTCTGCCCGTAACGTCAACCAATTTGTTAGTGTTCGTACAATCTAAACTCACTAAAAATACACCCAAATAGCCTAAAAACACAACCTAAGGGATGAAACTTCCTAAACACAAGAATCAAGGTCAATGACACCCGATTGCTAAATTTTAGGCTTTCGGCTATTCTTACATTAGCTCGAGGGCACAATGAACAATATGCGACTCGCTGAAGGATCAAGCCTCACTGCTTCTCCCTACGATTCTAACACTTGCTCCTTGCAGACCCTTGCCAATAAAGTGGACAACCTCACCATACAAGCTCCGGGATGACATATCCCTTCGCGTGCAGATAAATTTACTTGACACAAAAATAGTTGGGGATTCATCATTTACCTCTCCGTAGCATGCAATAGTTGCTTCTCTCATAGGCCATGGTTTGACAAGGCTCAAACACTTTTCTGCTGCTCAGCAGCAATGTAGTTATTTTATCACGATGGATTAGACGACAACACCCCACTATGGACGAGGAACTTAGTTTCTACGTGGGTCTCACTACTACTTATATGATAAATTATAACTTCCTCAAAGTCATCTTTTAGGGGAACGATAACTTAGGATTGCAACCCTCTTTAGGGTAGACTTTCACACATTGATCACTCGATGGGAAAAAATATTTTCTCAAGGAGCCAGTTACTCCTTCACCCTTTAAAACTCGTATTGGATATGGATTTTGTGCAACATCTCTACCCTCTTTTGAAGAGCAATTCAGACGTATAAGCTCAAACAAAATAGTTACAAGTGGACAAATGAAATTAAGCAATTTATACAGATGGACCTAGAGCGACATTTTTCAGTAAATAACTTGGATGAATAATCCATATAAATAGTCATGAGTGAATAACGACAAAATAAAATAATATTAAGTACATAATCTTACATAAATAGTATTAAGCTAGGTTACCAATGGTCGGGAGACCGGGCGTCTCCCCCAGACGTCAAGTAATTGACTGTGTTGTGCATGCCCTAGAGACCCCCCAGAAAACATTTCAGATTTTTCTGAGCATTTGACGATAGGGTCATATTTGGGGTTGGGAGGGGGGGGGGGTACGATGGATTTTGGTGGGGATAGGAGGGGTATAGGTGGGGATTATAATCTTTGAAGATTTTTATTATTTATTCTACTGGCCTAAATGAACCAAAAATTTGGTGGCATACACCTAATCAGGTACTCCTATCGAGTTACTGTGAATGACTTTGGCTTCAGTGTTGGTTTGGGTGCACTTGCGCCGTGTGTACGCTGCACTTCTGTGTGACTTTCACATTCTCGCAAGGTGAAAACCACATGATTTTATTTATTTATTTATTTATTTATTTTATTTTTTTTGCGCGCTAAGTCGAACATACCCTGTCCGTTCCGACGTCCGACCAGACGTCCGGTCGGACATCCCGGACGGTTAGAGGAGTCTCGGTCGTCCGATCCAACAACCTAGGTATTAAGTATACTTAACTCAAAACGACTTGATGCAAATAGATGAATCTAGATAAATAAACTCCTAGGCAGGGTTGCCGACGTTTGGGACGGGCCGAACGCCCGAGCGTTGGGAAACCCCTCTCGACACGTTCGGTCGTTCGGCCAAACGTGGACAAAAAAAATCAAAAAATCAAAAAATCTGAAAAAAATATATGTTATGCATAAGAATAAACTAAACAATATTTGCCTCAATGTTACATCCAAATTCTTTGCCAAATTTGAAATAAGAATCAACTACTAAAAATAAATAATAATGATAAAAATTAGGAAAAAACAAACGAGAATGAAATTATTGAGTGGGCGAGCACGTTTTTGATACCGTTATATTTTGCGATTTTTTTTTATTTTTTTTCCTGACAAATGCCATGAAAATTTATATATCTGTAGCTTACATAATAAAAAATTTACAAATCAAATTTTAAAAAATAATATTTTTTTTCATGCCCCGAAATAAAGGAAAAACAAAATACCTTACATCACAAAGAACTCAAAAAAAAAATTCAGAAAAAATATAATAATATTTAGGTGCCAAAATATTTTTTTGCAGGGTCCGAACCCTTTCAGGTTCGGGCCCCGTACAGGGACCCGAACACCCGAACACCCGAACGTTCGGAGGTCAGCTTAGGGGCCTCCGTACGTTCGGCCTGGCAACCCTGCTCCTAGGAATAATCTCAAAAAAATAAACCCAGGCGCTTCGCTCCAACCATATAGATTAAAGTGGATGATCTTAAACTGAAAGGGTTGAGTTTTTCACTGCTCAAGTCTCATCACTTAACCGATTGTAACTAAGAAGAGTCGGCTTCAGCCTCTCCGCTGTCATGCTGACTGCACTTAAGATTATATATTTTTTTTACAAAGAAGGCATCATGCACATTTTTCACCTTCTATTCCTACTTGTGGCTTCTCCCACCAAGGTCCTAACACAGTGCTCACTGCATTTGTCTACCGCATTATACGCTTAACTTAAACACGTCAGCTACCTTGCGGCAGACCTTAACTCGCTGAATAATGTAATCAACTAATTAAAATTCAGACTCAAGAATCCCAACCCATACTTGTAAAATTACGGACCCCCTTAGCTTATCCCTCCTTGAAGTCCTCACGACTTCCAACATAGCAATTAGGCAGATGGTCTATGATTTGAACTTTTGACAAGGGATAGACTATGTCACTCATTTTCAGCCACATCCTAACGCATCCGTACCATGGAGGTGTTATGACAACTTATATGGCTTATGTGACCATAATAGGTACTTATGGGCCGACTTCAACAATTAACATGCTTAGCAATGTTGATGCCGCCTCACCCAACCTTAGCCATATCAAACATGCAAAACATTGCCCAAACACCTTAAATATCAAATTCAAAGAGGTGTTAACTACATCCACCATATAAGTATCAAGGCACGTAAGTGCATTACTGAAACGTTTCTCTTCCTTGAACCATCCACACACTATCACAAAACGCGAACCTATATAATAAGGGTTCACCTATTTCTCAGAGACTTGACATACATAAAAAATCATCAATACTAAATGATTAGGTTTTAGCCTTTGATACATCTTATCTCGAACATTAGCGTAGTCTAATATTCTCATGACAACTTAGTTAGCTTAGTGGTCGTGTCAAGTACCAAAGATACCCGTCGGAGTATATGGTTGTGTCAAGTTTCAACGATATTAGGTATCCATAACATTGTCCAAAATACTCAATAGCACCAGGATCCACAAATTTCTAATTGCAGTTACCAGCCACTATAAGTGTCAAGATACCCGCGCGATTTCATCACACACACCCATCTTCATTCTTACTTAATTCAATACAATCATCAATTCATCACTCTAGTTTTAACATATCAATCCGATTATACAATAAAAAATGTTGTTTTTCCTAGATCATGAGTCTGCCAATAACCTGGGTTCGTTCTCTAAGGACCCTGGTAGGCAGCCGATATTCCTTGGCAACGGCGCCACCTGTTGAGCGCATCGATCCCACAAGGGGACCCTCCCGGTCGTGTCATCCAGGATTTTGCACGACTTTTATCGCAATGGAGCTTTCGTCGCAACGACCGAGTGCGCCAACCGCACCTCTCGCAAACCCCTACAACAAGATAGGGGCCGCGCGAGGCACAACTTTAGCTCTGCCGAAGGGGTTGTCAGCACCCTTGGACAGATGTATCCCCGTCGAGCTACGGAACCAGGTGCGAAAGTTGCTCGAGTGCAATCGCAGAGGTGACCCAACCGAGGTCATTTTTTGTACGTTGTAGCATAGGGGTTACGCACAGTCGAACACCTTAATCGGACCCGTACATGAATCGATGCTCTGAAAGTTGATCTCCCAAGCGCGACTCTGCCCCGGTTGCCAGCCATTGGCTAGGACAGTCCATTTAACCACGTAGTACACTTCAAAAATATAAAATCAAACTCTAAGCGTAAGACGCGCCTAGTCATTTTTCATATCTGACCCATAATCTTTTGACAACAGACAACGATGTGTGTCACGCACGAGCCTCCAAATAATGTCGAAGCGTCGTAGGCCTTATCATATTGACTAACCACGCATGAATACGCAGACAGTAGCAAGAATGTCATACTATGTGCTACTTATGATCACGTGGTCCTCAATGATTTTGAGGATCACCTTCGACACTCAAGTGTCGGCTGACACACATCTTGAGAGGTTAATCTCTTCACGCTAGACAATTGCGTGTGCAATTGCGAGACCAACCCTGCACCCTGCGCGAGTGAGCGGTAGGCGGGCCTCGACCCTTTGCGGCGGCGGGATGCATCTGCCCCTGAAAGCAAAGCTTTATCTTTGGAAGCAAGGAAACAAATCAAAGGGTTTGACTTTGACAGCCGCCACAAATCTTCATCGTCCAACTAAAAAAATAAAGAGGAGCAAAGGTAAAAAAATATATATATATATATCTCAATACGAATCTGCCCAATCTTTACGCGGGGTTAAAGTAGACCGCTCGGATACACAAAATATAATAACAACGGGGTTATATGACACGAGGCGATCACTCTCACAATCAAAGTGAGACTTACTTCAAAATATATGTATGATTGCATACAAAGTTGAATCCAGACTTCAACTTTCAAAACATACCGGCAAGCACACCAAAGATTCGACATTGACAGACCACATACTACATTGGATCAACTTCAACCACTCCCTGCACTGATAACCCTTGCCTTATTCATGCAAGCCCCAACCTTTGTCCAACCTTCCAAAATAAAATACTCAGTCTTTTTTAACCATTTGGTAGGAGTTCGGGTAAGACCCCAAAGAAACAATTCAACCCAATGGGCTAAAGCCTTAGGTTGAGTTGTGAGAATGAGTTTGAAGTTGAATCGTAAATCGACCTGTTATCAAAAAATAATAAAAAACGATCCTCGTTGCATCGGGTTGAACTAGTAAAATTTTGAATCAAGGTCACCAAATAAGACCTGTAACACAATACATGACAAATCCAATTGCTAAACTTTAAGTGTACGGATAATAAGCCCCCATGCCACATCTTACTCAAATTATCCTAAGCCTACATCTAAATCTATCTCTCAATAGGTATAAGAAAGATAAGGAAAAGTTCGGCAGCGCCTTCAGGGTGGATCGCCAAAGTTTTCCTGATCAAAATATAATATAACTCCTTGAAATTAAGAAAAATTTAAACAACATTCCCTGTAGAGAAATTGCATTTTTAGAATTTATACTCAACTGAATATGAAATCTGCGAACAATTTTTAACTTTACATAGTCAAATTTTGTTTAACTCTCTGATTTAGTAAAACTTTAGGCAACATCTCATTTAGAGAAATAGTTTTCTCATATTTATACCAAGTCAGATATGAATTCAAAGACAAAACTTGAATTCTGCAGAGACACAATTTAACTAATCCTTTAGATTTGTAAAACTTTCGGCAACATTTGCCTTAGAAATAGTGTCTTTCCAAAATTTGTACAAAGCTAAATACAATTTCTAAAAATAATACCGACTTCATAAAGTTAAATTTTGTCCGACTTTTCAATTTAGGAAAACTGTTGGCAGCACTACCCCTCTAAAAGTGAGCTTTCCATATTTTCACTAAGTCAGGTATGAAATTCAGATAACAATTGAGTTTGTAAAGTTAAAAATTTGACTAACTCCTTGAATTTGTAAAAATATAGGCAACACTTTCTTTTGTGAAAGTGTTTTTCCAAAACTTATACAAAATACAATTTCTAAAAATAATACTGACTTCATAAAGTTAAATTTTGTCCGACTTTTCGATTTAGGAAAACTGTTGGCAGCACTTCCCCTCTAAAAGTGAGCTTTCCATATTTTCACTAAGTCTGGTATGAAATTCAGATAACAATTGAATTTGTAAAGTTAAAAATTTGACTAACTCCTTGAATTTGTAAAAATATAGGCAACACTTGCTTTAGTGAAAGTGTTTTTCAAAAACTTATACAAAGCCAAATATGATAAATAAACCTAACTCTGAAAACGAAAAATTTAAACCAACTCTTATAACTCCAATACATGGCGAGCATCAAAAGCTACTATTTATTGAAAAATAACTCCAACAAGACTTAGACTAAATTCACAACCAAACAAGCACATGCAAAAAAAGTAACTCTCTCACCAATATCCCAAATTATTTTCACAGACAAGCAGTTGATTGAACCATCGAATGCTTAACCCTTTATTCCATCTTATACAAGGTATTGATCTTAGAAACAATACTCAACCATTTGTCATAATTATAAAAGAACATGTTTCACAACTACTTATCTTTTCATTTGGCATGTAACTAAACCATTAATTTTATAAAGAATGACTACTCTGGGTCATTCATTGTAGAAACAATGTCTGACTCTAAAAAATGAAGCAATCAAAACAAAAAAGAAACAACAACCATGTCATTCATCTTACAAAAAATACCTACGTTGCCACTTGTACGCACCCTCCTACGAGTACGGATTCGTACTGTTGTACTCGTACGCTAGGGGCCCCGTATGAGGTTTTTTTTTTTTTTTTTTTTAAATCCGGTATTGTTTTTATTTTGTTTCTCAAATTCTATCAAAAATATGAAGATGATACTCATCCAAATGTTG
>BFEA01000444.1:926917-942674 GCA_003427395.1 Chara braunii
CGGAAGATTCATTCTCATTTTTTGGCATTCGTGGAGGTCACCACCACGTGCACAAAAAACAAAACAAAACAAAAGAGATAGAGAGAGACAACCGGCGAGTTTGGCGAGTTTGGCGCAGCCAAACTCACAAGGCGCAGCCAAACTCACAAGGCGCAGCCAATTTTGCCCTCTCTCTCTCTCTCTCTCTCTCTCTCTCTCTCTCTCTCTCTATATATATATATATATATATATATATATATATATATATATATATATATATATATATATTATCTTCTTCGCAGGTGCGCGCCGCGTGCTTCTTCTTTCGCTGGTCAGCTATGACGGACTTCTTCTTCACGGCGATGACGCGTGGAATAGCTGGTACCAGCTCTGATACCAATGCAATCAGACTCACTTTCTTTTCCACTTCACATGCATGCAAACAGATGACATGTCACACTGGCGCTCAATGCCCACTCAAAGCTCAGAGATACGGTAACCACGAACACAGTTCAGATACAAACTCGCTTCAGATGGCTATGGCACATCAGCGCCTGTACAACTCTCTGTTCGTCACTCGGCCCAACTTTGTTGTTCACACACACTCAACTAAGGTTCACCCTGGATATCCCACACGTGACACACTGTCTCACACATACGCACGCACTACACTCGTCTACCACCTACGACGGCTATGGTCGCTTAACCCTGTTGGCTATGGCTACACCACCTCAACTCTGCCCACTTCGAATTTGGGCGCTCTGCAGACCACCTCGCACAAGTCGCTCAAGCAGCGCTTCCGCATGGCTTACGCAGGAATGAATGAATGGTTGGGCGCTGCCTCTTGGTTTATACTTCCGTAGCTCGTTGGTTTGCCCCTTTCCCATGCCCCTAGTGCACACAGTTTCACACGGTACTTGCTTGACTGGACTGTGACTGACTGGGACCGGTACCGCTGACTGCATGGGTTTGCACTGACAACTCGATGCAGTCGCACCACCGAAGTACCGCAGTTGGGCTCTTCAATTGCCCACTTGCCTTTGTCTAAACGTGAGCAACTTCAAAAGACCACTACTGGGACCTTCCGGAAGGCTGGAGACTTGGCCTTTCGAACACTGTAGCAGCTACGACCTTGACCTTTCAAGACTGTAGCAGCTAAAACCTTGACTTCTCAGGACACCTACAGCTACGACCTCTAGGCCTCACTAAGACCTCTATCCAATAGGTCTACACATCGAACCCCTACCACCTACGGACCCTACGACAGCCTACCAACTGTTGTGAATACACAGGTCACGGGTTCAACTCTCAGGGTCGACACAGATACTGTACACGGGCAAGGTAAGAACTAGGGATTGAACCCTGGGATCTGCATTCACTACTGCTAACACGTGAATACCGTTTCATTCGCAACGGCCTAAATTCGAGGTCCTCCGAGAATAATTCAGTCCAAGATCGGATTTTTACCTTTCTTTTCCCTCTTGTAGGCTCTCACTACGTCGGGAGCGGTTTCTAGAAGTTCAGTCCTAGTAAACCAGCCATCGTCCTCGGATTCCTGATACGCAAATCGAACTTTATAATGTTTCTGTGGACGACCTCTACCTCCTGTTCTGAATACGTCCTCACGTACAATGCCCTCAATGTCATACCTTTCATCCATGTCCGGAGGAATCATGGATCTTCTTGATGGAAATTGTTGGCTTGTGACACACGACAACAACTTTGGCGCATAAAAGACAGGGTAGGTGTGGAGGTGCGCTGAGATTTCTATCGTGTGGGACGACCCATCCTCTCCGCCCTTAACTTCTAGAACTAGCCACGATCCTCTGTATGCGGGCAGTAGCTTCTGCGAAATGTTCTCCTCAGGAGCAAATTCTTTGAACTTGACCTAGACAAGGTCGCCTACTTGGAACTGTGACGGTCGACGGTGCTTATTAGCCTGTTCTATCATTCTGTGATGGACCTTCCCGAGGTTCTCAATGACAATCGCTAACTCCTTCTTGTGCTGCATCGCGAACTCCCTAGTACCGGGCGGTAACCTATGAATCTTATCCTGGTTAAGCCCTTCAAACGGTCTGTGCGACCTAAAGGACTTGTGCAACTCATTGGGAGTGCGATAGGCGGCTAAGTGCACCCTATTGTCATACGCACTAGCTACCTTGGGCAACATCTCATCCAAGTTGATTTGATCCGGTCTAATATACATGCGTAGAACTTGTTGCAAGATTTTATTCATTTGCTCAGTCTGACCGTTAGTCTCTGGATGACGGCCAGATGACATAAGCAACTTTGACCCATAGACTTTCATCAATTCCTGCTAGTTCTGACTAGTGCACCAGGTGTCTCTATCGCTAACTATCGACATCGGAATCCCGTGATCACTCACCCAATGGTTAAAAAACTTCTGGATTACTCAGTCAGTATGTGCCTCTGCAAGCAAGGGAACAAAAACTGCGTATTTACTAAACTTATCGACTATAACCATGACTTGGCTCTTTCCATGTCTGCTTAACACTAGCATCCATGAAGTCAATGGAGACTGAATCTTCGGGCTGGTCAGGACAAGGGTCGAAGAAGACCTAGAGGGGCACAAATAGTTGTCTTATTCCTCTGACGGACCTTGCAACTGCGAACGTACTTAATGCAATCGACCTTCATGCCTGGTCAAGTGTACGCCTACATCAGGTTGGCTAGAGTCTTTTGCCAACCGAAATGTCCCTCCATGTCATGGCATTCCCCTACGATCAGACTACGCATCTCCTCACTAGCAGGAACGCACAGGCGGTCTACTATGTTGGTCTTCTCGAACAGTAATCCCTCTCTAGTGCGGTAAACTGGTTCAGTTTCTGGAGCCTTCTTAACTTTCTTGAGAAGGTCGCCATAAATAGGGTCCTGTGCATACACCTGTCTAACTTTCTCTTGCAGGTTTGTCCCTATATCCAGATAGTGGACTATAGTTCCATAGTAGTCTGATCTCCTACTTAGAGCATTCGCAACTACATTATACTTGCCTTTGACCGGTTTGAGCTCAAAGTTATGCTGGCCTATGTCAGCGGCCCACCTGGTCAACTTAGGTGTCATCTTGGCTTGTGTCTTCAGCCACCTAAGAGTCTCGTGGTCTGAATATACTTTGAAGGCCTGCCTGAGAGCGTAAAGTTCTCTCTCATAAGTCGGGGTAGCTATCTTCTCTGTGGGCATCCTCGCTGACATGAACTCTATAGGTCTATAGCCATTGTCGTCGTCCTGCTGCAGTACTTGGCCTGTTGGGCCTTTAGCATTTCTGGCGATAGTTACATACTTAAGTAGTTGACGTTCTGTAAGTCCATAATAAAAACGTAACTTTTGTTTTTCTAGAAGTCTAATACTGTACTCACGGCCGTGGAGGCGACAAACGACAAGGACGGATCTGCTACCTCGAGGACATGATACTCTATCAAAGCACGCTCTAAGTTTTTAAGCGCGGTTATACGATCTTTGTCCCACGTCCTATAATAGTTAGCTAGGCCTAAGAACGACCGCTTCTTTCCTTAGCAACCTGCGAAGGGGAGCAGCAACTGTAGAGAAGTTCCTAACAAACTTCCTATAATAGTTAGCTAGGCCTAAGAACAACCGTAATTCTGTTAGTGTGCGGGGCATCGGCCAATCGCTAATCGCCGCTATCTTACTGTCCCCAGGTTTAATCCCGTCTCCGTCTAATACGTGACCCAAATACATAACTTGTGTCTTGACCCACTCACACTTCTTCGCATTGATCTTGAATTAGCCACTCTCAGCTTCTCCAAGACCTGACTCAAATGCCCCTGATGCTCTGGGAGGGTCCTTAAAACTAAGATATCGTCTAAATAAACTACGACGAATCTATCTAACCAAGACCTAAACAAATCATTCATACAACGCTGAAATGTGGCTGGCGCATTGGTCAGTCCAAAGGGCATCACTATAAACTCATAATGTCCATGCCTAGTCTGGGAGGTAGTCTTGTACCAGTCAACAGGATGAACCTCTATCTACTGATACCCGGACTTCAAATCTATCTTCGAAAAATACCTGCAACCCTGCACCTGATCCAAGAGATTGTCTATCCTGGGCAGCGGCTCAACATTCTTTACTGTAACCGCATTCAGACCCGTATAATCTATGCACATCCGTAACTCTCCCTCCTTTTGGGGAACAAATAACATTGGTGCTCCAAAAGAAGACGAACTGGGCTTAATCCAACCTTTTTTGAGGAGCTCATCCAACTGCTTACGCAACTCCTCTTAACTCCCTTGGGGATATCCCGTAGACTGCTCCCTTAGGAATCCTACTGCCAAACTCTTATCTCTATCAGATGTTGGATCGACCGCGGTACTACTACTGTCAGCGGCTTCGCTAAATCCTTAACCTCTTCCAGCAGCTTCGCAATGGTTGGATCCATTGACTTATCCTCCTTAGGCTCAGTGGCAGGCCTTACGTAAGCTACGAAGACCTGCTCCTCTAATTGCTCCTTTCTCACTAACCGTGCGAACGCGGGAGCACTGAGACAACAATGCGCCAGGGAGTTATCTACTCCTGACACATGAAACAAACGCCTAACGGACAAGGTAGCCAACACTCATGCTCTCTTACGTGGAGTGTGACCCCTTGCTGCCTCTCCCCAATCCATACCTAGGACTACATCGAAAGGGAGATTGTCTTCTACGAGGAGAGTGAGGGAATGGAGACCTTTCTCCACCTTCCCATCCTTTTATAAGTGAAGATACGCCTGGACTCCCTCTACGTAATCCTGGACACGCATCGTGCGAGATTGTCTGCGAGGATACTGACTATGGGGTCTTCCAATTTCTGGACTTTCAGACCTAGCCTCAACTTCTTCAACGCTCTACGGCTGATATAACTACGGGTAGCCCCTACTATGCTCCTGAATACTTCTAAATCTACTAGAACTAGCTGTCCTTTACTCTCCCTTAACTCTTCTGCCAGACCTGTGAAGGAAGTGCCTAGAGAGAAGTCTCTGGACAACTAACTAGGCACTGACCTGCAACCTCTGTCATAGGCTCAACATTCATTCTCATTTTGCAAATTCGATGGTGCGTACTAGAGGGGGGTGGGGGGGGGGGGGGGAGAGAGAGAGAGAGAGATTGGCAAAACGGGGCATTGCAGAAATGTGCAAAACGAGACTGAATCTTCCCGCCTTCTGCGCGGAAGATTCATTCTCATTTTTTGGCATTCGTGGAGGTCACCACCGCGTGCACAAAAAACAAAATAAAACAAAAAAGAGAGAGAGAGACGTCCGACGAGTTTGACGCCGGGCGCAGCAAATTTCTCTCTCTCTCTCTCTCTCTCTCTCTCTCCAACCACGGATGCCCAAAATGAGAATGAATCTTCCTCGCAGGAAGCAGAAGATTCATTCTCGTTTTGCACATTTGTGCAATATCCCGCCGCACTCCTCTCTCTCTCTCTCTCTCTCTCTCTTTCTCTCTCTCTCTCTCTCCCCGAACCAAAGACAGAGCGTGAAATGGGCTTCGTTGTTTTTTTTTTTCTGTTTTTTTCTTTCTGCAGAAGAAATGTGGATTTTTTTTTTTTTTGTTTAGTGTGTTTCTACCGGTAGCTTGAGGCTCGGCAAGGTTCGGGATACCGGTCGGCTGGGCCGTGGGCCCTAACAACCGGCAGGTACTGGTGGTTTGAAAGAGCCACCTTTAAAACCGCGGCACCGATCATCAAACTTTACGTCGGCCATAGCCATGCCGCTTTCATACACGCACGTGACACAGTCAAGCTTCCCACCCAAAAGAAAGGATTTTTTAATCCTACCTTAATCAAAAACAAAATGTTAGCTGGCAACCGTGCGGGCTTTACAATCATCAATGAGAGAAGATCTTGTGTGCCTTCAAACTGCACCCCCACACACTCTCTACTTCCCGCTGACACACAGTTGATCACACACAAAAAAGGTAAAACTGGCCTCGGCTCGCGTGGCGCACCCAATTCACAAGCCAAAACCCATTTCTGTCGTCTGCAAAACCCAGGGCGGATGCCCTTGTAAGGGTATTCGCACCGATAACTTGAACCCGCCACTTGGTTTGGGGCTGTTCAACACCTTGGCTGGAGCCTGGAAGATTATTTGTTGAGTCAACGCCTTACACCTTATGCGGCAAACCTAAATGGTCTTCCCAGTTGCAGACCCTGCAGGATCAATGCTGTGTGTGTGTGCAGGATGGATTAACTTGGTCGTCAAATCGGTCAGGTTCATCCTGTAGAAAAGCCGGATCATCGGGTCTAGGTGGTGGGGCATGTGCATACACTCAAAAGCATGCATGTTGCTCAATTGATGGAACATGGAACTCTCATTTTCCCAAACATGTTCGAGTGATGGTAACCCGCCTGAACAATGCAGAATATAATTTTCTTCTCAAACAGGTTGCAGGCATTAACGAGCTGGCAGCTCCACGAGATTCCACATGCTTCTGGGACATTGCAACCATGTCAAGGGAAGCTGATACGGGCATGACATGGCCCTACCCTACAGGCATCTCATGCCCATATCAGCTTCTCTCTACGTGGTTGCACTGGTGCAGCATTGTGAAAAGCTGTACAGTGCGCACTAGATTTGGCACTTTGCACACTGGCAGTCCTTCCCAATACATCGCAAGCTTCACAGCTATGGGAAGGMTACTTSTYGCTTCCGAAGTCYACAAYTGCCATACACTAGATTCGGGGATGTTGCTGGATATGCACCACCTACATGGCTCATTCCCCYCCCCGCGCCCCCCCCCCCCCCCCYCYCTTTTATTTGGGGGGGRGGGGGGCATTTCTTATGTGCATATCCTCCTTGCACGGAAGCCATGCCAATCTCCACCGTATCTTACCGATTTTAGGCAATGTCCCAAACCGTATGGTGTGAGGCTTTGCGGGAAGATCTTTGTCGAACATGAGATTTCCATGGGTAGAACCACCACACCATGGAAACGAACGCTTTCAGGAGTGACTTTCATGGATTGCTGAAAATCCGATAACTGCTCTGAACATTGTGCCCCAAACAGCGACATCAACTGATCACTCCATGAGATGCTCTCAGAGTTACTGCTCACGCGTCAACGGCTTTGGTGATTGGCCCCCGGTGATGCCCTCAGTAAAAAAAACTTCATGTCCTTTCCAAGTCTTGACAGGTCAACAGCGGCTTTCAAGTGAGAAGAGCTGGCAAGTGTCGAGGATAACGGTTTTTCAAACTATGAAGGCTTAAACCACCGGCGTGTTGGAGTCTCTCCTTCCTGCCAAGGAGTTTTCGCTGCATGCCGGGCCCCGTCAGTTGGCAACGGCGCATGATTTACTGCACAACGCAGGCCTTGTCAATCTGGGAGGCCATGGGCGTGGCATGTCAACTGCCCAATCGGAACGAAATGGCTGGGGTGCGTACTCCTGCTTTGAAGCACCACTGCACCAGTACATGCCAGCTTTCGGCTGCGGGCCCCTTTCGGAGGCCACCCGCCGCAGATTCATTTTATCTACGGAGCTCGGGCCTCCTAAATTTCCGGAGAGGCTCAACACAGGTTCTCCAGTTGCATGGGGCCAGGTACTGGTGGTTTACAAGGCCTGGGAGGAAAAGGGAGATATGCTCGAACTGAATGAAGAAAAGAGAAACAAATTCTGCACGTTTCATCATTGAGCAAGGGTTTAAAAGGCCTGGGAGCAAAAAGTTCAAACACCCGTGAGACACCAACAGCTGATATGGCTTGGGGCTCTAATATGGGCAGAGAACACAATCGCATTCAGAAACAGAACCCAAGAGGACAGGCATTCAATGTCACACGTTTCATGCATCAACAGTGTTGACCAAACGTACATTTACATGACCATCTGCTCTGCTGCATGGACCCTGCATGCCAACGTCACACCATTGCTTCATGCATCGACAGTGTAACCGAACGTACATTTATATGACCGTCTGCTCTGCTGCATGGACCATGCATGCCCAGTTGACGCTCAGCATCTAAACACCCACCTGGGTGCATGGACTGTGCGCAGGCGCTTCGCTGCCGGGACTGTGCTGAGTCACTGGGCTGCAATGACTGTTGCTGCGACGCCAGGCCCCATGAATTGTACCGATGCATTCGAGTCATCTACCACCACCATCTTATCTTGAACATCCTATCTCTCCGCACGGTTCTACACAGCCCAAATCCGTCTGCAATCTCAGCTGGCTGCTAGTGAGCCCGAATTCGGTCACAATGTCAGCTGCTGGTGCTGGCGCCGGTGCATCTGTGCCAATGCATATCACCTGTGCACAATGTCAGCTGCTGGTGCTGGGGCTGATGCACCCTGAACATTATACATAGCCCAAAATTTAGCACAATATCAGCCTCAGGCGCTTGGTATGTCATGCCATCAGTGGTTTTTCGCAGGCGGCAGGAGTTCGCCCATGCATGTCCGGTTTCCATTCTCAGGAATCCACAAAGAAAGTTAGTTGCCCCCTACTTTTCCCTCGTGCCATGTAAATTTTAGTCATCTTTATGTAGACATATATGCATGTCGGTTCGGATGTGTGTTCTTCTGTTCTTTCTGGTTGTCTTCTTTTTCTTTCAGAGACGTGGCACAGCGGTCCTGTTCTCCCTAGACATGGCATACCACTCCAGCAGACCTTTTCGTACATGCTCATCTGCAGGCTCCTCACGACTTCGGCGAGGCTCAGACCTGGGCCCCACTGACTCAGCTCGTGAAACACTACCTGAAACTCGCTCTGTGACTTCAACAGCATCTGCAGAAGCTGAAGCTGAGAAGAACTTGTCTGTTACTTGATAGCTACTCTCATAATAAGCATCAAAATACATACAACAGTTCCCTGGATGTCCTTGAGCTCCATCCACTTAATTCCACTGCGTGCTCTACCAATGAACTACATACAAAGGACACTGTCTGCACTCCTCAAATTTAGCCCAGTGGCAACTGTGCCGGGTGTATGATCACCTCCTGGAGAAATGGATACAAACCACATGGAGACCTTGTGGTGGGCGTACCGGGGCGGCAATCTTAAACAGTACTCGCGCTTGACCTTTTTTCGGTCGAATCTGGCCGTACCTGCGATCCGGTGGTTCACGGAAAGTCCAGAGGCTCACATGCCCTCTGTTGGTCTGGTCGCCTGGAATTCTGTGCGGCCCTCGAACAGCGGGGCTGAGACCTCAGGTGTCAAAAACCCAATCATGCTGTCATCAGGGGAAAACCAAGCCCCGAACAAATGGCTCAGAGGTACTGGTGATTCAAAGGCATAACCGCACCACCCTCCAAACCACCAAAAGCCCTGAGACGTGTGCACTGATTTGACTGACCTGCTGCAAGGACGTAGGGGCTGGCAGAGATTCATGGGCTGTTTGTTCCTCTCCCCCCCCCCCCCCCCAAAAAAAAAAAGAAAAACAACAACAAGAACATCAAATGACAAGCCCCCTTTCTGGGTGTGACATGAGCACCCCCTGAATTGCGGTTTTCCAGAGAATGATGGCTCCAATCTATTGGGGCCATTCAGGGAACAAAAGAGAAAACACATGAAAACAAAAAAAAAAAAAAGAAAAGGAAACACTTACAGGGACACAGGCTGCATTGACTGCCCCCCTTGTTTCCAGAAGGGGATCAACAGCCTGTCTGATGGACCTTGTTGGCCAAAGCCAGCCGCCTACGCTTTCGCTCATTCTATTGCCCATTCAGCCAAAGGCAGCAAATCACTACTTACCTTCCCCCCTTGCTGTTGTTATATACCCCCAGATGGGAGTAAGGCCTTCCCTCGTGGGGGGCATCCTCTTGCTCGCGTATTCCGCACGAATCAAGTGAAGGGAAGATTCTCTGGAAAGAACATGATGCACACATTTCTTCGGAGAGCATGGGTCAGAAAAATCCGGCCCTCACTTGGTTGCTGCCCACATTTCTTCCTCGTGCCCGATTCAGAAAAAGTACACGGCCTACTGGCAAGAAAGGCAAATAGAAGAGCACAAAAGGATGAGGACGTTGTAAACTATAAAGCTGGAGAAAGAAAGGCAAATAGAAGAGCACAAAAAGATGAGGACGTTGTAAACTATAAAGCTGGAGGTTGATCTCCAGGTCAAATATTCAAATGCGGTGAACAGCTTGTTAGACTGCGCACACTGCAGAATAATGAACTTGCTAGCGGTCGCTGCACCGCTAGCGCCTTTGCCCAAGCCGCTTTTGCCTTGCCCAAGCCACCAACGCCTTGCCCAAGTTCAACATTTCCTCATGGATTCATCTGTGATTCTGGCCTTCAGTCGTCGTGACTGCGTGAGCGCAGCCCATACGAACTACTGGTGTCCCAAAGTACTGTTGGTTCCACCACCTTTCACCCACCCAAAAGTAAATCGTATAAAAACAAGACCATGACCAAGCATTGCACCACGCAATGATTCTTTTCTGATAAAAGAACTAGCCAAAAAAAGGGTTCCGAACAATGATCACAGCATCATTTGAGTTGAATACTACGGATCTGCAACAAATGCTATGGGGTTTCCTAGTGAAATTGCATGATTTCATTCTATAAGAGGTTTTCCTAGTGAAACCAGGCAACCCTCCAGTACACGGCCGATCAGAGTATTCCAATTATTGCACAATCCTCCACTCTTCCCTCTATTCCCCCAGTTCACAGGGCCCTCCACTCTTCCCTCTACCTATATTCCCCAAGACGACAGGGCCTTCCACTCTTCCCCCTATTCCACCACTGGATTGGGCCCTTCACAGGGTGCTCCAGTAGAAAGGTCCAGATTACTCCAGTGATGGTACAATCCTCCACTCTTCCCTCTATTCCCCCAGTTGATAGGGCCCTTCACTCTTCCCTCTAGTCCACCATCCGATGGGCCCTCCATGGGGTCCTCCACTAGACAGGGCCCTCCACAGTGTCTTCCACTCCTCCCCTATTCCTCCAGTGAACAGCACCCTCCTAGGAGTCCACTCAATCTTCCCTCTATTCCTACAGTTGTCCATCCTCCCCACTTCACTTTTGCCCTTGCCCTCTGCTCCCATTCTGCCCCCATGTCTTCCATGCCACCAGAACTGTGGTGGCTTTGCCCACCTTTGGCCACAAATCATGCCCAAATAATGGGGAAAAGCAGGCAGTTGACCAAGTCCATGATGACAGCAAAAGATATACATACCTCGACAGGAGTGGGTGGGTCCCACAGTGTGTGAGGGAGGAGGTGATGCTGGATCACACGCTACGGAACGAGCTGCACTTCGGTTCGAAGGAAGGCTTTCAGGCTTAAGCGTTCTAGCTTGGGGGATAGTCTTCAACAAGCGTATGGGGTGAAAATGCTACTGAGGAGAATGATTCATTGCAAGAGACGGCCAGCTCATTGCTGCAAATCTTGACATCCAACGGGCTTCTAGTGCAGAAACACTGCAACACAAGGACAGGCATGCTAAATGACAGCCATAACATCGAATTTGAGGCAACTCCGACCACGAGAAGAAACCAACCAGGGAAAGGAGCGAGGGACTGAGGCAGGAAAACGATAGAATGGTCACGGTAGCCGGCAATGTGGAATGGCGAAGTGTAGAAACAACACAAAGAACAGGCAGGCCGAATTGGCAGAGGAACAGAGTTAGCAGAGGATGACACACGGCACACCCCACGGCAGGCATTGCATAGCCAGACGGCAACACACACACACACACACACACACACACACACACACACACACACACAATGCTAGAATCATAATAATCAATGACATGTTTTGTTCACTATGGCCAAGGTGCCAACTGGTTGGAACAGAGGGACGATGACCGAAACCAGGAAAGAAAGTGTTGTGTTCATCCGTAGGAAAAACAAATCTTTTGTACAGGAATAGAAGGTTCGAAGTCCTTCCATATCGTAGAAGAATGATTAGGGACTAGAAAGTTAAGCCACTCACAAGGACGGCAAGCTGCTCGCTCCTTTACAAATACCGTGTGTGTGTGTGTGTGTGTGTGTGTGTGTGTGTGTGCTGTCTCTTATACACATCTAGATGTGTATAAGAGACAGTTCCCGTACAGATGCCGTACATAAATAACCTGTACGTTTCGAAACCAACGCGAACAAGCGCTACAACCCTCCAAATGTGAGCATAAAGATATTAAAAAAAAAAACGTTTTTAAGAAAATTTAAAACAAATATATGTTATGTAAAATAATAATAAAAGCAACGTTTGTCTGAGAGGTATACTCAATTTCGTAATCCAACTCGAGTTAAAAATTAAAAACCTCAAAAACAATTAAGATCTTTTTAATCATAAAAAAAAAAAGTTCAACCGAAAACATTCGGCAGGTGTTCGGCTGAACACCCGAACATATTTGGACGTTCGAGAAAATGTCGAATATGTTTGGTGTGCTACAAAGAATAAATGTATGGTCCTTCACAAAATAAAACAAAACAAAACGATCATCAGACTATTTATCTTAGAAACAATGTCAGACCCTTTAAGACCCAACCAAATGTTCGCAAAACCACCTTCCTCCCACTTTTTCTCATTCCATCCCTCCTTGTCTGTATTCAAACAACATAAATAATAGATGAAGTTTCACTCATGCATTTCATTTACTTAATCTGAATAAAGTCTTGATCCGAAAACGAAAATTTGTAGGGACGGATGCATACATACAAGAAAAAGTAAAGAGATGTATGTAATAAGGGACAGTGGTTTCACACAATGATGCGGTCCTACTGGTTTCCAATCCTATCGGCCACCTTCCTCTGGTAACAAGTAAACTGAACTGAGAGTCAGGACGGCAGAAGGAGAAAGATCAAGTCACTCAGATACAAGAAGAGTGTAGTCATATTTGTGTGAGGGTGCCTTGAAGCCTTCAGTCGCTAGAGAGTCCCTCAATGGTGGCCAAAAATGCAGTAGGATACAAACGGCAACCCAAAAGTGTAGAACAACCGCACGCTGACGAACCTCCAAGTCGCAATAGCAACCCCTTTGCAGCTTGACCACTTTCCGGAGCTACAATGCCTCACTCTTAGACCAATCTATTGTTACGCAACCTGGAAAATGTGTGTTCAAATAGTGCACACCCCCATGCTCTATTTGGAACGTGGGCGGAACATAGCAGAACTCAATAAGAAAATGTGCATACAACAACTGTTTGCAACAACAATGTACCATGCACAACACGATCCGAGATTCTGAGCAAAACACAACAGCGAATCGTATCAGCAGACGCAACTGCAAAACGCAGTAATTTACAACAATACATAGCCAATGCACAACCAATGCCAATACCTTATCACGATCACAGTAACTCAAATTAGCCACTTGCGTGAGACGAAATGCACTGTAGTTGGAGTCAAACGCAAACCCGCAATGTTCAATCAACAACAATGTCGTAATTGCGTCAACATCCCTGTAGCATCTACACAACAGCAGGCCAGCCTTTCTTCCCCCTTTGTCCTCGTATTTGACTTTATTCTTCAACTCTTCAACAACGTGATTGCTCCTCCAATACCTTGCATGAGCTCGACCATGATTGACACTTTCGGATTTCATGATCATGTATATGGTGACAAAAGATAATAGTAACCAAAGTCAAGTATGATACGAGTAAAACATCCGCCATAACTATGCCAAGTAGGCAAGCAATGCATTTTCCAACGATCCCAATTATACGCGGCGGCCTTTTGAACACAACCACCACGAGAGGCTCAATGGGGTCGACTGTGAGCGGCCCACCATGGCTAAAATGGCGAATACAACCGCCACTCCAATGACTACCAATCACAACATGGCGATCATCACGATCATGAAGGCAAAAAATGGATCAGTTGAGATCCCAAACCCAATTGGCACAACAATGGCAATCGTCTTCCTCCTCTACTCACCAAAACACGTAACGAGAGTGGATTTTCCGCAAAAGAATGGAAATATATGTCGCCTTCCCCAGGTAAGCATTTGGACCCCTCCTCTCCTTCTCTCTCTGTAGCCTGTAATGCACAAATGCACCTGACCACCCACTTCGCCCAATTCGTTCAACAAGGATAACAGGCGGGGTGAAGATCACAAGTTGGACGAGGCCAAAGACAGGGAGAATGACCGCATCCAGAACGCGCTATCATGACCGGGAGGGAGACTGCATCTGAATCGGAGAAGAGGATTACAACGGCGTGCTCCGCCTTGCGGCTATGGGTCGTTCTCCGCTACTCGCCAACTGCGGGACTTGAGAATGGATCTTCTGTTACAACATCGGAAAAAATGCCGCCTTCCGGAAAAATCTGTTGCGACGACGACGAGAGTACTGCGCCGCACTTTCGTCTCATCCCGCATCGTATGCTCCTAACGGTAAGTTCTCCCCCTCTCTATACACTATCCTATCTGCAAAACTAAACTCACCATTCGATTCGCCCGCGTTTAGAACCCCTACCTAGCGCTTTACCCCACCCACATCCGCCAAGAATGTCGAAGCTCAATTCTTCCTGGCTCCGCCATCTTCTTTCTCGTTGTTGTCAACTATTTTTCGTCCCCGTCCTTGAATAGCGTAGTGCGTAAGATATTCTGACAGCAGTTGCATACACACAACAAAAAGGAAGGGAAAGATGAAAACCATTTTATGGCCTGTCGGACCATGCCCTTCGGGTTGAGCATAGTCACGTCGGCTCTAGGATATACTCACACTCCCACTACCCCGGAAGAGTATAGCCTCTACTGCAAATGAATGCAGGCACGCCCTGCTTCGCCTTGCAGAGGGCAGCGGCCTTGAGATATTGCCATCGAACTGACCGGCCTCTGGTTTTTCAAAACTTTTTGGTCTCACTTGTTAAGTTCAATCATGTGGATTCGAGCTCATGTCTATATTTCATCGGTTCATGACTACGCCGACAAAGCTAACCCGTTGGTACTGCAGATGCTGTGGGACTGCTACCACACCAACCTCAAGCATCAAAATTGTCGTGTTTTACCGATCTGTATCAAGTGGAATTTCACCTTGAATCTGTGTTTCAATAGTTCAAGAGTGTACCAATTGAGCAAAGCCAAATGGTTGCGAGACCGGCCTTGGTACCGACACTATGCTCACATCCCAAAAAAAAAAGCCTTAAACATAAAAAAAATAAAATAAAAAGAAAAATAAAAAGAAAAACATTGGAACTTCATCGAGGGGGACAGAGACCGTGGGCATCCTCCTCGGTCAATCTGGCCAGTGGTTGGGGCTGGTGACCCCCGCCGGATCCTCAACCCCTTGAGGTTTTCTTCAAACGCTTCATTGCTCCTCGTTGTCAGACACAGGCCTCGATCTCCGTCACTCCGTGATGAAAATCCGATGTTGTAACCAATACTGTTCGGCCCAGGGCCAAAATAAACTACTGCGAACAATATAAACGGATGTTGCACGGTCCACGGACGTACCAGGGTGCCACAAAGCCATACCTTGGCCTGCACCCAAATCCATGGCCGCCAAACGCTGGTGCTCGCTGTAGGAAAACCCTGGTTCTACTCATGGCCCGTCGTACGCACGCCACTTCCACACACCTCCGCTGATGCCAGGGAAAATCCTTCCCCGCGGACTAACACGACACGACCCTCTACTTCTCCATATGCCATGCGGACTGCAAGGGCCCTTTCCCATAAAATTTAAACCACCAGTATTCCGCCCAGCTATAAAAAAACGTTGTGGCCGTTAACGCGCCGTAGCTTTCGAGGGTCCGGGAAACCAACGCCCGGTCATTGCATTTTCCGGAAAAAAAAAAAAAAAATTTGCAAAAATTAAAAAAAAAAACAATTTGCTTCTACCAACAAATTAAAAAAACGAAACGAAAAACGGCAACTTCACGCGCCTG
>BFEA01000444.1:942708-956556 GCA_003427395.1 Chara braunii
TGTGTGTGTGTGTGTGTGTGTATGTGTGTGTTGTATGTGTATTGTGGTTAGGACTCTTAGGAGGAGGGTGGGGAAGAGAAGGCTAGGGAGGATATGTCAATCCTTAGACCCACAACTGCAGTTTGGACTGCTCCACACTCTGCCTACATCTCTACAAACTAAGGAGAAAGCCCTATTGGCACAGTAATGCTCAAACAATGAATGAGCACTTGGCACTTCTGTTTTCAAGTAGGAGGTGGAAGGAGGGAAAGGAACAGCAGTTCTGAACAGGGCTTGCCTTATTCTCACCGCCTTATACATCCTACGTATGTATGGGAAGGAAGCGTGGCGAATAGCCACATTGTGTGGAAGAGGAGACATCAGGAAACAGCAACAGTCTCCTGAAGTTTGGTTACTGCCAGGGCTGGACAAGAGCGTGACAGTGGGACCTGCATGGAGCAGCAGGCTCACTGAACTGGCAGGCGAACCAAGCGTGTGTACGCTGTTCCGACATGACAACGGCAGGTACCTCTGCTCGAATCCTTCCCTACACCTCCTCCTGGAAAGAAACCTACATCTGTGCTCACTGCCTCGGCCATTTTTACTTCTACCTACTGTCCTGACCAAAGAGCAATCGGCGCGAACCTATGGTATCTGGCTCTGATAAAGGACAGGACCATTCAAGAGACGACGATCTTGACCCGCGCAGCCTTGATTTGCCCACAAGACATTCTCCCACATTGGATCGGTGTACATCTGCCAACCTTCACCAGTCATGAGCATAGCTGGGTATGCGGCTGCATTTGGGACCAATAGCATGTCACGAGTGTGCATCACAGGCAGTGCCTGCGCATAGGATATCTTCCGTGGGTCAACTTGAACTGTATACATTAGCCCATGATCTGCACCATTGCATGGGGCAGATGTTGCTGCAGCGGCACTGCAATACGACTTCAGTGCACCGCCTGCTGTTACTGGCCTCCTGATCGACTCCCCACCAATCCCTGAGCCTTCGGCCCTCTCTGCCGATCCCACAACACGCACCACACCGTTGTACAGTAGAGCATCCAGAGGGGAGCTAGAGCCATTGATGGTGTAGGCAGGAATGGGGCTTACCAATGGAGAAGCCACGGTACTGCAACTCACAGCACAGTCCTCTCGACACGAAGCACGGTTATACGAAGGATGCCTCTCAGCTTTTGTAGAGTGCGACCTTGCCGCTGCAGAGCCATCATCAACTGTTTCGACAACACGGATGAAGTCAGGTACAGGTACTGGAACGGGAACGGCCACTGGCGATGCAATTGACACCGAGGGAACCGGGATAGCCACGTAACGATCAGGATCCACAATCGGAGATCCTGCAGCCCAAATGCCACCTGAGATACCATCTCCTCTGGCCGGCGGGACAGCCTGCAACCCTGTCGTCAGTCGATCGCATACGGTGGGTGGCTTAAACCATCCTCGTGCCCCATACATGCCGTTTACAAAAGGCATCCCTTCTCCGCTGCCAGCAGGATAGGTCACAAATGACACGGGGGTACTCTCCGTCCCACCATCAAGGGATCTCTTACTGGATTTTCCTGACACTGGCTCACAATTTCCAGTTGCAACATTGCTCACAATGCACTGCGCGCCAACAACTGGATCGGCCCGCTGCCATTGCGTGTTCCAGAACTGCGGCCCCATCGCAACACTCTGCATCGCAACCACAGGAGCAGAGCGGATAGTAGGGGCCAGGTGAGCGCTTGCTGCATTCTGGTCCTCAATGGGCTCTGCAGCCTGATGTCCCATGATGACTGGCTCAGCCACCACATAGCCATCACCAACAGCCCCTTCTCTCTGACTTGGGCCTCCTGAAGTACGCTTGGTCCACCGTGAGGGCTCCCTTGAGTTCGATGAAGACACTGCACTCTCTGCTCCACGTAGGCAGCGATCTGCACAAATTCGATGCACATTCAAGAGTAAACATCTCAAGATTCTCTACTCTCTGCGACACTGAACAGATTTTTCATAAAAGGCCACAGACCTGAAACCATAGTTAGCAACATGGCACACTAAGCCCCTTGTCCATCATGCATCAGAGAAAAACGTGCTAGAGATGCATCAGGGAAAAACGGGCTAGAGATGCATCAGGGAAAAACGTGTTAGAGATGATAACAGCTATGCAGGTCAGGAACTAGAAAGCTTTGGTCTCGAGCAGAGTGGACGATTCACAAAATCACAAGGATCCAGCAAGAAAACCCGGATCGACATAATAGCTGAGAAACAGCAGAGAGTATGCTCCCAACCATTGCATCACTTTAGCACCAGTGAAGCCTGAGGCGACGACGTCCAGGTTTCAAAGTGGATTTGTCGGACAATCCTGGAATGCGAAAGACGACCATGAGGCAGAAGGTAGCAACAGTGGGGAGGCATTCCCAGTGGCTAAGGCGCCAAGTGCTCGGAGGAGAGGGGCCACCTGAAGGCTGCTTTATGCAACAGCTGTTCAGGATGATCTGCCTCTAGGAGTCGGAAAGAGCTACAGCAAATGTGGATGTGAACTTTGGAGGCAGGGCAGGATGGCGGGGGAGGCCTATGCAACACAAAAAACTTCAGGCAGGGGACACTGCGACATGCTGCGAGGGCCAATATTGAAAAGGTGATTCATCGTGCGGTTGTAGGACGGAAAGGGGCATATGAGTGATCCAAACACTGGACAACATGAAACCCTATTCGCCTGAGTCTGGCTGTTATGGTGCTTGCTACCAGTTCCACAGTTGCACATGGAAACTGGCCAAATGCTCATAGCAAAGGACTGGCAGGGATGAGGTCAAAGAGGTGGAGCTCAGAAACAACTTTGAGGCACCCTTCCTATTCTCACAGCTAATTCTAGTGAACGAAGAGGTAATGCAGAAGCTTGTGCAATAAGGGGACAATACAACCAACAATCATCGTTGTGACATTGGGAGTGCATTAGCTACCTTGCCAGTCAAACTCGAAGGGCAAGGAAACATGCCAGATCCAGTTCGGAGAAACCCTTCCCATTCCCCTTGTTCTAGAGTTATTTCTGAACTCCACCCATTTCACTTCATCAACTTTATCAGGCCGGTTCTGGCCCAGGACTCAAGACCATTGTGATCCTGGTAGTGAAGATTGTGGCCAAAAACCCGATGTTGGTGTCACAATGGTGATTCTTGTTCTGTCCCAGAAGTCCAAGATGAGGGGTTTCTTTGCACAAGTTAATTCATCTGGATTTGACAAACATGAAGGTAGGGAAGAAGGATGATGAAGTCATTTTCCTACGACTAGCACAGACACTTTCTATGTTCTCCAGAGATTTGGGTGGTAGATGTCATTCCAGGTTGTATGATCCTGAACTTGCTCTATGCCATCATCAGTACATCCTTGCAAACATTACGACACCAGATACACCCCACAATTTCTGGACCAGATTGTCCGTAACATCTTGGCGGGCCCATGCAAGGCCACTAAAACCAGGCTTATGCCTGAAAGCCCCCAATCCCAGTGCCTTGGCTCCCAAAGGCTCAGACACCAGGAGGATAATTTGAACGCTCGCCCAGGTGGGTGGGAGGGGAGAAGACTGAACAGTCATGCCGTACAAATTCCTTTCCTGACAACACCCCGCCCAACACTGCCCCGTGCGCGTTGCCCCTTCCGCAACTGCCTCCATATCCAATGAGCAGCCTGCTTAACATGTCCAGAAGGGCCATCTCCACAGGCTTCGGAGCTGCCAATTTCACTCATATAGATACAAACCCTCCCGCCAGCCCTCTCCTCCCCCCCTCCTTGAAACACATGCACAGTGTCCCCAAACTTACGACAAGATCATTAGAAACATGCATAGCGATGTTAGCATGCAAAGCATGCAGCAAGAGCCGCTGCTGGGGCCCTTGCGTATATGGGCACACCCAAACACACACACACACACCCACACACACACATCCGCACCCACACGCACACATGCACACACCCTTTCACATCCCCACCCACACGCACACCCACATGCGCACCCACACCCACATGCGCACCCACACCCACCGCACCCACACCCACACACAAAAAGAGTGATGCGCATCCTAGGATTAAACACATATGTGGCATGTGAGAATGTGGTCCATGCAGCTGCCTGGCCCTTTGCCCACATGGACAGCCTTACCACTTGTTCGCTCTCCAAGCATGCAAGCCATGCAGCTGTGTGCATCAGCATAGATGGACAAACATACCACATGTGCTCTGTCCATTAGATTGGCAAGTACAGTAGGCGTCCATAATGCCAGCCCCTTGTGTCAAGGTATTCAATAAGGCAACCCTCCTGTTTGACACGTCAACACAAACTCTGCATGACATTTAGAATGTCCATTCTCTCCATTCTCAGGCAATATTCTGAGTGAGTGCGTGTCTGTCCTCACCATTGGCAGCATCTTCCTCGGCTGGTGACATTTCAGCACAAGATCGTAGATGCAGTTTCCGAGAAGATCCTTCACTTGCCTTCTGGGAACTTGCTCGGCGCTCTGCAAAAGCTGCCATCTCTGAGGCCAGCCGGGCATCATCAATCTCGTCCTGTGGAGCACAGCAAGACAACACAGAACACAAGAAGAACCAATCCGAACATCATCTACCTCATCACCATTTGGCACCCTTCTCCTCCCCAAGGTTCAACCAGCCCCAACTTTCGTCCATTATTTGCTATTGTTGGTAAACCATTTCCCGCTCGTTTATGAGAGAACCGTCCGAGAGCCTCCAGCCCTCTGAGAAGAAGCGGGGACGCAGGCATGTCTACAAGAAGATAGTTTCAAGCAAGGCGAAGAACCTTCCAAAATCTCATGGACCACGTTTTTTGCAATCGGATAACACAGGTTTGTTCTTGTATGCTTAGGTGATATCCTGCTCTTCAGCAAAAACATGCAACAACAAGAACAACATCTGAAGCAAAAACAGATAGTTTCAAGCAAGGCGAAGAACCTTCCAAAATCTCATGGACCACGTTTTTTGCAATCGGATAAACAGGTTTGTTCTTGTATGCTTAGGTGATATCCTGCTCTTCAGCAAAAACATGCAACAACAAGAACAACATCTGAAGCAAAAACATGCAAGGACATCCAAGAGGTTTTGCAAAAGCACAATTGCACCTCCCTCTAGTCTCTTAACGACTTTCCCCTGACCACCACAGACCCATGTCACGAATATGTACGATCTGTGATGAGGGTGCATTATGCTGGGGCTGAAAATAACTACTTCAAGCTTCGTGGCATTAATGTCGAGCCATTCATCTTCATGTCTTATACACCGGCAGGGAAACAGGATTGACCGTGGGGATCCACATAACTCCCCACTTGCTCAGCATATATTGGTTAAATCAAACACCACAAGCAAACGAGGGGAATACTTCAAGACGGAAGTCCAACGATAATGTCTTCCACACAGTGCTATTCAAGTTTTGTCTTACAATATTGAAGGCCATGTAGATTTTCCGGTGCCTGGGTCGCAAAGCGATGCCCGTAGACACGCCCGGATGACCAGCCGGGCATGACATCCGGGCGAGGTCATGGGTGGCCCTGGTGCCGAAAAACAAAAGAAAAATTGTTTCCCACGGAATTCCACCCTTATTTTGGGCTCCGCAGCCGCCCCAAAGTGCAGAGCGCCGAGAGGTGCAAAAAGAAAATAATTCTGGGGATGCTACATGGCCACTTGTTTCGTTTAAAAAACAGCCAATTGTGGCAATTGATCTTTCGAGCCTTCGAAATTTTTTTTTTTGGTTTTTGAGTAAGTTTTTTTGTTTGCCAAACATTTTCCAAGATTTGTCGACAAGTTTTAAAATTTAAATTTTGATACGCGCATTTTATTTATCTCTGTTTTTTTTTCGACAGCCTAGATTGGCCATTTTCAAATCTTGGACCTGCCAAGATGCGCAAGCCCATGTGATTTCGAATCTCCACACGCATCTGTGCAATCAGACTCGCTATCTTTCACACTTTCACATTCATGCAAACAGGTGCACAGCAAACTGGCGACAAGCGCCCACTCGAAACTCAGAGATATGGTAGCCAAGAACGCAGTTCAGGTACAAGTTCACTTCAATGGCTATGGCGACACAGCGTCCACACAACTCTGTTCGCACACACAGGATCACCCTGGATATCCCACACGCGATACTCTGTACACACATACAYRCACACACGCTACACTCTACCTACAGCTATGGCGGCTATGGCCGCTGCTAACCTATCGCTATGGCTAAGCTCCTTCTCGCCCACTTCGTCTTCGGGCTCACTGCAGACCACCTCGCACAAGTCGCTGTGGCAGCGCTTCCGCATGGCTCACGCAGGAATCAATGAATGGCTGGACGCTGCCCTTTGATTTATACTTCTGTAGCTCGTTGGTCTGGCCCTTTCCCATGCCCGTGGTGCACACAGTCCCATGCAATACTTGCTTGACTGGACGAGGACAGACTGGGACTGGGACTGCCGACTCAGCATGGGTAGACTCCACCACTTGCCCACTTGCCTCAGCCTAAAAGTGAGCAACTTCGAAAGGCCACTACTAGGACCTTCCAGAAGTCTGGGTCCTGGCCTTTCGAAGACCGTAGCAGCTACGACCTTGACCTTTCAGGACTGTAGCAGCTACGACCTTGACCTTTCAGGACTGTAGCAGCTACGACCTTGACCTTTCAGGACTGTNACGACCTTGACCTTTCAGGACTGTAGCAGCTACGACCTTGACCTTTCAGGACTGTAGCAGCTACGACCTTGACCTTTCAGGACTGTAGCAGCTACAACTTCTAGAACTCCCTAAGCCTTCTACTCGACAGATCTACAGATCGAACTCCTACACCTACAGACCCTACGAATGACTACCACCTCTGCAAACACACCCAGGTCACGGGTTCAAGTCTCAGGGTCGACACAGGTACTGTACACAGGTAAGGTGAGGACTGGGGATCGAGCCTTGGGATCTGCATTCGCTACTGCTAATAGGTGAGCCTTGGGATCTGCATTCGCTACTGCTAATAGGTGAAAACGGTTTCACTCCCGCCGGCCTAAATTCGAGGTCCTCCAAGAATATATCAGTCCAAGGCATGACCTTTAACTTTCTTATCTCTCTCATAGGCTCTAACTATGTCGGCAGGTGTTTCTAGAAGTTCCGTTTTAGTAAACCTGCAGTCGTCCTCTAGCTCCTGATAAGCAAATTGAACCTTATATTGTTTCTGTGGACGACCTCAACCTCCTGCTCTAAACACATCTTCACCTACGATGCCGTCAATGTCTTACCTTCCGTCCATGTCTGGAGGGATCATGGACCTTCTAGATGGAAACTGCTGACTTGTGACACATGGCAACAACTTTGATGCATGAAATACAGGGTAGGTGTAGAGGTGTGCCGGGATCTCTACTATGTAGGACGGCCCATCGTCTCCGCCCTTAACTTCTAGAACAGGCCACGGTCCTCTATACGCGGGTAGTAACTTCTGCGAGATGTTTTCCTCAGGACCAAACTCTTTGGACTTGACCCAAACTAAGTCGCCTACTTGGAACTGTGACGGGTGACGATGCTTATTGGCCTGTTCTATCATTCAGTGCTGGGCCTCCGAGAATATATCAGTCCAAGGCATGACCTTTAACTTTCTTATCTCTCTCATAGGCTCTAACTATGTCGGCAGGTGTTTCTAGAAGTTCCGTTCTAGTAAACCTGCGGTCGTCCTCTAGCTCCTGATAAGCAAATTGAACCTTGTATTGTTTCTGTGGACAACCTCAACCTCCTGCTCTAAACTCATCTTCACCTACGATGCCGTCAATGTCTTACCTTCCGTTATTGTACGCACTGGCTACCTTGGGCAACATCTCGTCCCAATTGACTTGATCTCGTCTAATGTACATACGCAGAACTTGCTGCAGGATCTTGTTCATCTGCTCAGTCTGACCATTAGTCTCTGGGTGACGGCCAGATGACATTAACAACTTTGACCCATAGACTCTCATCAGTTCCTGCCAGTTCTGACTCGTGAAGCGGGTATCTCTATCACTAACAATAGACAACGGGCCGCCATGCTCACTAACTCAGAAGTCAAAAAAATTCTGAATCACTAACTCGGTGCGTGCCTCTGCAGGCAAAGGAATAAAAACAGCATACTTGCTAAATCTATCAACTATGACCATGACTTGGCTCTTGCCGTGTCTGCTCTTGCCGTGTCTACTCTTGACACCGGCTTCCATGAAGTCAATGGCGACTGAATCTCCAGGCTGGCCTGGAATAGGCAAGGGTATGAGAAGACCTAGAGGGGCACGAGTAGTATTCTTGTTTCTCTGACATACTTTCCAACTGCGGACATACCCTATGCAGTCAGCTTTCATTCCTGGCCAAGTGTACGCATGCATCAGATTGGCTAGAGTCTTTTTCCAACCGAAATGTCCCTCTGTGTCGTGGCATTCCCCTAGGATCAAACTACGAATCTCCTCATTGTTAGGGACGCACGGGCGGTCTACTACGTTTGTCTTCTCAAACAACCGTCCCTCAGTAGTGCGGTAGTCTGGTTCGGTCTCTGGGGCCTCCTTGACTCTCTTGAGGTCACTATAAATAGGGTCCTGCGCATATGCCTGTCTAACTTTCTCTTGCAGGTCACTCCCTATGTCTAGATAGTGAACTATAGCTCCAAAGTAGTCTGGCCTCCTACTTAGAGCGTCCGCAACTAAATTGTACTTGCCTTTGACAGGCTTGAGCTCAAAGTCGTACTGGTCTATCTCAGCGGCCCACCTAGTCAACCTAGGTGTCATTTTGGCCTGTCTTCAGCCATCTAAGTGTCTCATGGTCTGAATACACCTTGAAGTGCCTCCCAAGCAGGTAATGCTTCCTGTGCTCTAAGGCCTGCCTGAGAGCGTAGAGTTCTCTCTCGTATGTCGAGGTAGCTACCTTCTCTGGGGGCATCCTTGCTGACATGAACTCTACGGGTCTGTAACGATTGTCGTCGTCCTGCCGTAACACGGCGCCTATACCGTACTGACTTGCATCAGTGGTGACGACCAATGGCAAGGACGGATCTGCTACTTTAAGAACAGGATACTCTATCAACGCGCGCTTTAACTTCTTTAGCATAGACGTACAGTCTTTATCCCACTGCCAGATGACCTCTTTCTTGAGCAACCTGCGGCGATAGTTGAGAAGTTCCTCACGAACTTCCTATAATAGTTAGCTAGGCCTAAGAACGACCGCAACGCAGTCAGTGTACGGGGTGTCGGCCAATCTCTAATTGCCGCTATCTTGCTGTCCTTAGGCTTAATGCCATCTTCGTCTAACATGTGGCCCAAGTACAAGACTTGCGTTCTAGCCCACCCACACTTCTTCGCGTTGATCTTGAAGTTTGTTTCTCATAGCTTCTCCAAGACCTGCCTCAAATGACCCTGGTGCTCTTGGAGGGTCCTACTGAACACTAAGATGTCATCTAAGTAAACTACGACGAATCTATCTAACCAAGGCCCAAACAAATCATTCATACATCGCTGAAATGTAGCTGGCGCATTGGTAAGTCCAAAGGGCATCACTATGAACTCATAGTGTCCTTATCTAGTCCGGAACGCCGTCTTATACTGGTCATCAAGATGGACCTCTATCTGATGGTATCCAGACTTCAAATCGATCTTTGAAAAATATCTGCAACCTTGCACCCGATCTAAAAGATCATCTATCCTGAGCAGTGGCTCAGAGTTCTTTATTGTGATCGCATTCAGACCCCTTTAGTCTAATGCACATACGCAATTCTCCTTCCTTTTTGGGGACGAACAAAACTGGTGCTCCAAAAGGAGACGAACTGGGCCTAATTTAACCTTTCTCACGGGGCTCATCCAACTGCTTGCGCAACTCCTCTAGCTCCCTAGGGGACATCCTGTAAACTGCTCCCTTAGAAGTCCTACCGCTAGGTTCTATTTCTATCCTATGCTGGATCGGCCGCGACATTACTCTTGTTGGCGGCTCTGCCAAATCTTTAAACTTTTCCAACAACTTAGCAATGGTTGGATCCATGGGACTATCCTCTTCCTTAGGCTTAGTGACAAGTCTGACATACACTACGAAGACTTGATCCTCTAACTGCTCCTTCCTCACTAGTCGCGCAAACGCGGGAGCACTAACACAGCAGTGTGCCAAGGAGTTATCTACTCCAGACAGATGAAACAGGCGGGCAATGTTAACCTCGCCTGACGGACTAGGGAGCCTACACTCATGCTCTCTTAAATGGAGTGTGGCCCCTGCTGCCTCTCCCAAGTCCATGCCTAGGACTATATCAAAAGGAAGGTCATCCTGTACGAGGAGAGTCAGAGAATGGAGAACTTTGTCCAACTTCCCATCTTTCTCTAGGTGGAAATACGCCTAGACTCCCTCTACGTAGTCCTCAACACGAACAGTGCGGTTGTCTGCGAGGACACTAACTATGGGGTCTTCCAACTTCTGAACTTTTAACCCAAGCCTTAGCTTCTTCAGTGCTCTGCGACTAATATAACTACGAGTAGCCCCTGAATCTATAAGGGCCCCTACTCTACTTCTGACAACCTCTACAGCAACTAACACTAGTTGTCCTTTACTATCCTTCTTCATTTTGGCCTAGGCAGGCATTCTCTCCTTCAACTTTTTTGCCACGCCTGTGAGGGAAGTGCCTAGAGAGATGCTAACACAAGCAGTCTCTGAACAGCTAACTAGGCACGGGCCTGCAACCTCTGTCGAAGGCTCATGCGGTGTGGGAGTTTCCTGTTCGCGCGCGCTCGCTTCCCCACATGGCCTCGTAGTAGGGGCAGTTGCAACCCCTACCGGCGACTGCCTTTTGACTCCTGGGCAGCCCATCGGGCCTGTCTATACTTAGGACACTATTTAATAATATGGGCACACCGCAATACATGCACTGCCGCTGGTCCATACGCTGTTGCCAAACTCTTTGGTCCAGGCCCAGATCTTCCCAAGGGCGGCCTTGCGGCCAACCTGGGTGCCAACCTCCTCTCCTTTGAGGTGACCCTCCACCATGTCGCTACGGGGACCGATTGGGACCTTGGCAGCTCCTTTGACCGCCAACCCCTTGTGCACCCGGTCCTCGACCTCYCGTGGCCTGGCCCCTTTGGCCCTGGCCTCCTCCTCTACTTTGCGGCCTCCCTCCAGCCGCGACAGCAGCATAGGTCCTCCCCTGGCCTACACTACTGTCCTCCTCCTCAAGTCCCCACTCAATCTGACTATAGGGGCCTTCGTATGTACCACCTTCATCTAATGTAAGGATCAGATGATCCTTGGCCCTAACCTGGCCAGATATGGTACGACCTTTCCACTTTTTACCCTTATTTAAGTCCTTATGCCAGAAAGTGGAAACTGGCATGGACCTCGCCTCAAACAGGACCACTTCTCTACTTAGCGCATCATACGTGATGTTGGCCTGTTGGGTCTTGTCGAAGAAGTGCCCTTGCAAGGGCTCTGGCATGGCACGATAGAACAATTGGACCAACTGGGTCTCAGTGACCCCGTGGTCTGGGACGGCTACCAAGTCGTCCATTACAGCTCTGAGTGCTCGCGCACTCCTCCACTGTCGCGAGTGGATGTTTTGGAGTTTGTCAGAGGCCCTAACGCCCCTTGTGACGTCAACGAACCTCTCACGCAGGAGTTGGAGGAAAGTGGAGCGAGGGGTAAGCCTAGAGTACGCAATCATGTTATGCTCACAGTCAGCGGCGCGCGCAAGGGACCTGGCGAAGCTGGCCGCTTCGTCCTTCGATGCATGGAAGGCCATGAGGACGTGTTCCTCGGGAGCGATATGCTATAAATACACATATGTGTTGATGCTAGCCTCCCAGTTATCAAAACTATCGTCCTTTTTCCGGCTATAAGAGTCAGGGAATTTGAGCTTTTTAAACTCTTTTCGAGGACGCGACGCGGCCTCTGCTGTGGCCACTACTTTGGCACCTTCAACGACGCCTGCGCAGAACTTCTCTGCGCCTTCCTTCAACCTTTTGACCTCGGTCCCGACGTGGGTTACCACGTCGCGCGCCAACTCTTTAAAACCGGACCGGATGGCATGGAGGGTCAAATCTTGACCCTTATTGGCCTGATGTTCCTCAAGCCAGGCCTCGCTCAGTACCTCTAGGTACCCCAGAATCTTGTCCAACTTTGCGGGGGTCTCTGCTTGTGCCTGTACCTCTTCTCTGCACGCCCGCACTCTCTCCACCTCTCCAGCCATCCGGTTGGCTTCCTCCCTCCTCTCCCTCATCATACGCAACTTCCACTCCAACTTTTTTTCATCTTCTGTCGGCTGGCGTTCCAGGGGCTCCTCCATCGCTTCCAATTCCCTGGCAAACACTTCTCTCTCCTCCTCCGGCACATACAACAGTGCCTCCTCATCCTCTCCCAACGATAAGTTAGCTACCCACTCGCTAATTTTCTTCTCCATCCATGTGTCTTCCCCCTTCGTGCCGCTTGTCTCTCCTCTATCTCCCCCACGCCTCCTTTCAAGGGGTTCTTCTTCTACCTCCTCCTCCTCTGCTGCTTCTTCTTCGTCAGCCTTCCTCTTCTCTTCCTCCTGCTGTAACTTCAACATCTTCTCCTTTTGTAATCTCGTCATCTCTTCTTCCAACTTCTTCTTCTTCTTCGGCTGCTCCTCCGCTATCGCCTTCAACTTCGCTTGCTTGAGGAACTCCTTCTCCCTTCTCTCTCTCAGTGTAGCGGCGGCTTGCTCCTCTTGAGCTTGGGTATAGGGGGCGGTACTCTTCCCACTACGGGTGCCAACCATGGTGTCTGGTGCACAACCGAACAACGGTTCCACTCCTCACCACTTAGACTCTACTCCCCCTGACTGACTCAACCTACTGACTCAATCTAGGGACTTACAAAATCCGGACAGGATCTTGTCAACTAGGGTCTCTAGCCTAGACCTACTCTAAGGCTGTCACTACAGGACCTATTGCTGATCAGGAGGCATTTAAGGAGATCCCCCGTAACTCCTCAGGAATTATTTAACGTCGCAGACAGGACGACGAGATCAGCAGGTCCTCTCAACACTTAGACGGCCTATTGTGCAGCCCACAACTCGGATTTTGGGCCTACCGTGCCACACCGAGCAGCCCGCCGGTCAGTACCGGTCCTTGAGAGGGTTCGTGTCCTCCGGGACAGTCGAGTCGCCAGACATAGTCTTTAGCCCTACTCAGCCCGTGTGGGTTTGGTCAACAAGGCCCTATCCTTCATCCACAGAGTTCCTATCACCTGGACAGAAGAGACTCAATGCAGAAAGAAGAGATAGACAGACTTGACTCAGCAAGTACCACAGGATGTGTGCACATCCATAGGGCGAGGGGATAGGCTGAAGGCTTGGCGAGATTATACCGGCTCCAGCTTGGTCAAAGTCATGGTCAACAGTCTTGGTCAACGCATTGGTCAATGCTATCGTCAACCCCCGGTCAACTCCCGTCAACTCCGATCAACACCCAATCAACTCCGGTCAACTCCGGTCAACGCCCAATCAACCCTTCCCGTCAACTCTTCCGGCCAGCTATAGCTGTCATCTTCTCCTTCCTTGCCACCCTTCTCCTTCCTTCCTCTTTCCTCGCCTCTTTCTCCTTCACCCCGGTCGTCTACTCTTGTCTCCTTCTCTTTTTTTTTTTTTTTGTCTGTCCCTTCAACTTTCTCCACTTCACTTTCCTTCTCGACCTCTCCCTCTGTCCTCCCTTTCATCTTCCTTGTCACTCTGTGTACGAGCTCCGCGGCTATGGCCGCCTCTTCACTTCGTGGGACTGCACGGCGCTCTTCGCAAGTACGTGACAACCAAACTTGAATCGCTCCTCTCTCTCTCTCTCTCTCTCTCTCTCTCTCTCTCTCTCTCTCTCTCTCTCTCTCGCTCGCTCGCTCGCTCGCCGT
>BFEA01000444.1:976053-997881 GCA_003427395.1 Chara braunii
CTAAATGGATCTGCACATCTAGCTCCTCAACGCTGAGGTTACAGGACGGCGCTACCCATCCCAGCATGAGCCCGACGTCCTCCACCGTGCAAGCAAGGATTCGAACCGGCGACCTCGGCCTCAAGAGCCAGGTATCTTAACCACTACAGCCAGGACAAGGTGTTCAAAAGTGGAACCATACCGGTCGTGATATCCACCCCACCCCTGCAAGGCTGTAGCGTCCAACGACAAACTCAAAAAGATTCACATTGTCCGCCATAGGAGGCCTATCCCATGCCACTGTTGCAACACCACTGGGACGCTTATCCCACGTGCAGGCATCTACAACCAAGAGCAGCAGAAAACAGGCATATGTGCCAAGTGACTGCTGTAACCACACCCAGCATTGCTCCACCAAGCACTGGCAAGCAGCAAAGCACAAAACCACTCCATTACCAATCTTATCATCTTCACAAATATAAGAAACTGGCACTTATACCCTAAGAAGGGTTACTGGATTGCGAAGACACCAATTCCAGCGCCCTGATGATAACCATGCACGTCTCTCTTCCTCCATGTCCCTGGTCTCCTCCTGTGATTCAATCATCAACACCCTTCCCATCAAAAACGCTTCGCTCGATGCGGTTCACCCATAGTTCCACCTTCTGTTTTACCACTCCTCTTTCCCCCCAATGGGTGGGTGTGAATGTTGGACATTTATTGGACTGTATATCTACTGTTCTGACAAAAAACAGTAATTGCTTCGACAGTGTATGTTGTTGCAGCAGACTGACTTATCACTCTCATTGATAGCACACACACACCCATGCTCGTTGTGAACAACAAGTGGTGAAAGATGAGGCATCACCATTGTAAACTCTCCATGGATTGAAATGGCCAACCTTACCAACACCCTGTCCTTACCCTTTGCCTTTCACATCATCTCGAGGGAGCAGCTTCATAAGCTCCTGCTGTTCCTGAGTCGTGAGCATCTTCATACATGTCTCCATATTGACAATATCCTGCAGTCCATACAGCAGGCAAAGGAGAGATCAGTGACTGAGCTGACACCCTTTTACTTGCAAGCCATCTTTGTGTTAGTAGAACCCCCACCAGCAGACCATGCACACTTAACCAATAGGCAAGGGACAACATGCAATATCCCTGTCATTATGATAGGTAGCTATCCTTGCAGGGGTCCTCTTAGGAGTAGTGGTAACAAGGCAGTGAAAGGTGAATGTGAGAGAAGGACATAGCCAAAGAAGTTTCTGAAAATATCAGGTTCATAGATTTGCTTGTGAACTTACGGGTTGCAGNGTGGTAACTAGGCAGTGAAAGGTGAATGTGAGAGAAGGACATAGCCAAAGAAGTTTCTGAAAATATCAGGTTCATAGATTTGCTTGTGAACTTACAGGAAAGATATTATGCAAGAAAAATGAGCGATAGCGAACATCAGAAATCAAACAGCATCATACACATGAGTCCAGATAGTCGTGACCTCGAACCAATAGCAGAATTGCATCACGAGTTTCACCAAATAAGAGCACAGCAAAAGCTCATAATTGACAATGCTGGAATAGTCTCATCATATCATCAACGAAGAACCAATGTCGATATCCTATCTGGCGCTCGGCGCCCAGACTACAGATGGCAGATCCTATCTAGCCTATCTACGATGCCGCTGATGACGTCAATAGCTCCCCGAAGTACGAGCAGATCTCGGCCAATGCCGTTCGCCTCAAGCACCAGGTATGTCTCTCGTATCACTCACAACCTCGATCCCCAACTCACAGATGCCACAAGCACCCAAGAACCACCATGCGCCCCATCCAGCATACAGCAGCGCAGCTCACCTATGGCTGCCTGCTCCTTCCAGCTCGCCCGTGAGCGCGTGAGCACTAACATATCACAAGAGGCCTTTGACTGTCAATTTCATATTTGGGGTACAGGGAGTTGCGACCGGCCAGTTGGTTGAGAGAAACACAGGCCGAGCAACCAAGACATTTCCACAGCCTTCTGGGCCTTTCCAAAGCGTGCAGGCCCTGGACGAGAAACGCAGCCCCATACACTGACAGTTGGGAGGCCCAACCAACAGAGGCCCAGTAGCTGCGAAGTAGCACGCAGCATCCTTGGGCCTACCGGAAGCTTCTGGCCCCAGGCCAAGTCCTGCCAGGCTGCGAAGCAGGCAGGCTCTTTCCATATAGGAAAGAGCTCAAAACTCTCAGCCTCATTCAGGCACTCGCATGCTAGCGGCAGTGCTGGTGGAGCAAATGCTTGTGGGCTGCTGCTGGCGCTGAGAGGCGAGGTGCAGCACGTGCGTTCGTGCAGGGAAGCAGGGCGCTGGTGAGGGCAGCGCCATAGCCCAGCCTCCATAGCTGGTGGGCTTGGACTACAGTGGCGCATGAGTGGTCTTCGGGTGTAAGGGAGGAAGACGTGGATTTAAAGTCAGGGAAGGGCGAAGGACGATAATGATGATGATATGAGGGCACATACCTCGTATTGGCAATGGTCTGCATTTGGGCGACATCTTCAAGTACTTCGGGTTGTCGCTGATGTCAACAGTTGCATTGTCTATTAGTAGGCTGATCGTAGCTGTGTAGGAGTAGGCTGGGCGCTGAGCGCCAAGAGGGAGTGTGAAGGGACTGGACTCTTGTGTTGTGGCGGAGAGAGAAAGCTCTCTTTGACATTGGTTTTCAGTACTACGAACCTCCCTTGGTGTATTATTGGTGCAATCAGGGTTACCTGACCGAACGTTCGGGGGCCCCCAGGCTGGCCCCCGAACGTTCGGGCGTTCGGGCTCCCGTTCGGAGGCCGAACACCTCCAGGTTCGGCCCCCGCCAAAATTTTGTTCGGGGCCCAAAAATAAGTTTTTTTTTCTGATTTTTTTTTTTTTGTGAGTTCTCTATGATGTAACCTACACACCTATAAATTTTGAAGCCATTCTGCTAAGCCAAAAAAAACATTAAAAATCGTCAAAGATGGGGGTGTCAAAACGTGCTCGCCCACTCACTATTTCGTTTTTTTTCACTTTTAACTTTTTGTTTTCACTTTATTTCGGGGCCTWAAMAAWWTTATTATTTTTTGAAAAWWYTTTAATGAGTTATTGATTATGTRAACTACATATCTGTAAATTTTCARGGCATTTGTCAATKSCAAAAAATAATTARAAATCGGCAAAGATGGCGGTGTCGAAAAGGTGCTGGCACACTCACTCATTTTAATTCTCTTTTTATTTTTTCGTATTTTTATCATAGTGTTTATTTTCTGTATTTGATTTTTAATTCAAATTTGGTAAAGAATTTGGATGTAGTGCCCAGGCAAATGTTGTTTAGTTTATTTTTCTCCATAACGTTTTTTTTTTCGGAATTTTTTGAAAACTTGTTTGTTGTTTGTTTGATTTTTTTTGGTCTGCGTTCGGCCCGAACGGCCGAACGCCTTTCGAAGGGGTCCCGTACATTCGGGCGTTCGGGTTTGGGCGTTCGGCCTGTCCCGAACAAGCGACCCTGGGTGCAATGCTGCTCTCTGGACACAGTGTGACTATCTGGCTTTCAATGCGATGGTGTAGTCTGGAATTTGTCATCTCAATGTTGCTTATTTTTCTTGCACTTCGCTAGTCCTCTGAGAAATTCATTCAATCTGGCACTTTCCTTTCTGCAGCATCTTGTCATAGTGGGTGACAACCTGTGGAGCGGTCTGCATCAGTTCCTCCCGTGTAAACCATCTCTGTCTAAACCGAACGTGGTACTGCACGGAGGATGTCCCTGCCTGTAGGTCTTGGAACTGGCATCTCCGTGTGATCCACAATATCATCGATGTCGACCTCTCCATCCATGGTTGGGGGCAGCACTGAGCGACGAGAAGGAAACTGGTCAGTCTCCTTGAATGGTGCGAGCTTGGAGGCGTGAAAGACTGGGTAAGTGCGAAGGTGACCAGGGATCTGAACTACATACGAAGGCCCATCTGATAATCTCCAACGATATCTAGAACCTCCCAGGGTCCAAAGTACTGTGGCATGAGCTGCGGGAGATCCCGTGCTCCTGACCCAGTTATGACGACTTAACCCAGACTTTGTCCCCTACCTGGAATGTAGATGGGCGTCAGTGCTTATTCTCAGACTATATCATCGCCGCCTGTGCAATGTGCATCTGGCAAGCCACTCACTTTGCGTCTACTTTCAATTCTAATTTGCTGGATTGATCGATGCTGAGGCTTTCTTTTACGTATGTATTGTATGGTCGGTCTTGTGAAGTTCAAACTGCCACTGCCTACTGCATTAGTTGTTCATATCGATAGGTTAACTCTAGTGTGACAGGTGCAGCAGTTGGTTGGTTCTCAGGCAATAGGGAATCCAGTGGTAGTCTAGGCTTGAACGTCAGTAGTAGACGGTTAGGGCTGACCCCAGTGGCGCTGTGCACAGCGTTGTTGTACAAGCTGGCGGTGAGAGCAAGTTTCTCACCCCAGTCCACCTGATTGGGCTTGATGTAATGCCGCAACAGTTGTACAACGCGGTTCAGCTGCTCTGCTTGGTCGTTTGCCTCTGGGTGGTTTCCGGAGGTCATCTGCAGCTGTGTACCCTGTTCTGCAGCTGCAGCCTTCCACAATTCACTTGTGGATCTGACATCCTTGTCACTAACAACAGACTTAGGAAGCCCAAAGTCCCTGACCCAGTTCTCCTTGAAGAGTCTAACCACATACCCCGTTTTCGCTGTTTGAGGCATTGTAACTAACCTAGCATACTTACTAAACCTATCCACAATGACATAGACATAGCGCATTCCACTCTTGCTGGTGACCAGCGTGTCCATGAAGTCCATGGACAGGCTCTCAACGGGCATTTCCGGTATCGGAAGGGACTTCAGAAGCCCAAGAGGGGCCTGTGTACGTGGCCTGTCTCTCTGACATACCTGACAGGTTTCCACGTACAGCTTGGCGTCTCTCATCATTGTGGGCCACCAGAACTGCTGCAGCAAGTTGGCCGCAGTCTTTTTATAGCCAAAATGTCCTGCGGCATCGTGACACTCACCTAAAAATAAACTACGCAAAGACTCTCGATTAGGCACACACAAACGTTTATTCTCCGACTTCTCAAGGAACAGCAGGCCGTTGGCCAACTCAAACTCGAGTCTGCATATGATCTCAGCCATAAACGGATCCTCGCAATAGGCTTCCACCAAAGAATGAGTAACATCGTCTGCAAGCCAAAACTCAATGATCACTGCACCAGAGAAGTCTGGCCTACGCAACAACGCATCAGCAACCTTGTTATACTATCCCTTGATGCACTGGGTTCAAAGTCATACTAAATGACTTCGATCCAACGCTTCAGGGCATCAGAGAGTACTGGTTGAATTCTCATCCAACGCAGGGTCTGATGATCGGTCCTGACGTAGAACAAGCGACCTAGGAGGTAGTGCCTCCAATGGGTTAGAGCTTTGTAGATCGCATAGAGCTCCTTCTCATAGATGGACTTGGCCAACTTCTGAGAGGACATCTTTTTGGACATGTACTCTATTGGCCTTAACTTGGGCCCCTCCTGCTGCGCGAGCACGGCACCAATGCCATATTGGCTAGCATCCGTTGTGACTATAAACGGCTTATCAGGATCAGTAAGTTTCAAAACCTCGTAGTGTGTCAGAGCATGCTTCAGATGTTTGAAATCAGCCTCACACCGGTTTGTCCACTCCCATGGGGTGTCAAGGCGGGTCAAATCCGTCAAAGGGGCAGCAACTATGCTATAGTTCTTCACAAAATTACGATAGTAGCCGGTCATCCCTAAGAAGGACCTCATCTCAGTCACAGACTGAGGACGCAGCCAGTCACAAATGCTAGCCACCTTCGTGTCATCGGGCTTCAAACCCTCCGCGGAAACGTCATGAGCCAAGTATAAGATCCGGGTGCGATCAAACTCGCATTTCTCCCCGTTGATCTTGAACTTGTGTCGAAGGAGACTGAGGACTTTATCTAAGTGCGCACCATGCTCCTCGACAGTTCGACTAAAAATAAGTATGTCAGTGAGGTACACGATGACAAACTTAGCCAAGTAATCATGAAAGATTCGATTCATAGCGTGATGAAAGGTGCCAGGAGCATTGCAAAGGCCGAAAGGCATCGCCACAAACTCGTGCAGACCGTACCTAGTCTGAAAAGCGGTTTTGTGTTGATCCCCGAGCCGTATTGCAATCTGATGGTACCCGGACTTCATATCTATCTTAGTGAAGGACCGACACCCTTGCACTCTATCTAACAAGTCATCGATGCGCGGTAGGGGCTCTCGGTTTTTGACAGTGATGGCATTGAGGCCCCTATAATCAATGCACATCCTCAGGGTCCCCCCCTTCTTGGGTACAAACAAGATGGAGACATCCGATAGATCCTACCCTTTGGGGTGCTAGACCCTGGGATAATTTCTATCGCGTGGACGACATCCCTCTCGACAACCCCTTTCAGCTCTTCGAATAGATCGGGGTACTTATCGACTACTCCCTCTATCTCCACCAACATTTTCACCGGCTCACCTGCTGCAGAGACATAAACTAGATACATACCCTCCTCCGGATTTTGCTTATAATAATTATAAAACGTGGCCGCCAACCTACATCTGTAGGACTCGATCAGACTACTAGCATTAAAGTTATGTAATATGGCGGTCCCCCCACCTGGCAAAGTGTGCTTGACCACTTTTCGGTCCCAATCAAACTGGGGCTATGCAACCGAAAGATAGTACATACCCAACAGGATGACCATTGGGACATCATTGCTGACTAGGAACAAGACACGATGTCACAGTTCCCCTCCCGTGTACGGGAAAAGACACTCAATGTCTTTGAGGTAGTCATTGATTACCATGCGTTGTTTGTTGGCGCAGGTCGACTCCACAGGTCGACTCAGGCGCTGCACTTGCCCCTGTAAGAGCAACATCTCAACGTACGCGCGACTGATGAAGTTTCTCGTCGAGCAAGTGTCATAATAGGCCTCGACCTTGTGGCCGACGATGACTACCTCGCCGAAGAACATCTCACTCTTAGGGGCTTTAGCCAATGCCGTCCAAGAAGCTAGCGGGTCTGATCTAGACCACTCCTCCTCTAGCTCCTCTAAGGACTCAAACACATTCATCAAACAAAGGCTCGATGGGTACGAATGTGTTTGCGGGACGACAACGGAATCAGTAGCGTGGGCCATCTCTCGAGATGGTGAGGGTGTGTCCACCACCTCGACCCTAGCAGGAACAACTACTATTCCTACTCGCCCGACGTGTTTCCTGGAGTGGTGCCAGAACTACTGGCTACATTGCTACCGACGGAAGCGGAGGATCCCAACGCCTGCCCCATCGTGGGCGGGATCTTCTTGGTCACCTTCTTGTTGAGGCACTTGAATTGGTTATGGCCATATTGACCACAACGAATACAGGCCTGCCTGGATTACCGGTCTCTCCAAACGTACTCTGTGAGACCCGCTTTCTCCCATGGAGGAGCATTGGGGTCCACTTGACTCCTAGACCCGAAACCTCCATGGCGTCTACCAGTTGCCTTACCTTTTTGAACAGAGGCAGCGACTACTCCACCCTCTGAAGCCTCTATGCTGCCTGCCTCTGAACCCACTCCTGTCTGGGAAGTCGTCTTCCAACTCGATGGTAGAACCATCGTTGTCGACGAACATAATGCGGCCCTTCGCCTTCGAGTTGGGAGGCAGTGATTTTTTCCTACCATCCACTGCGGGTGTTTGTCCATGCCCTATCTTTGCTTCTAGGTCTAGGGCCTTATTGCTGTACGAGGGAAAGTTGTGCATGCTGATGTTAGCCTCACCTGCAACCTGATCCCTGAGAGGCATAGGAAAACATCTCAAGTCGGAGGTGAGTAAAACCTGGGGGTCATAGCGCACCCCAGGAACATAGATCAAACGCTCTGCTGCGTTTGTGGCCTCTCTTACTGACTTGAATTGTCTATGGTTCAAAGTCAAGATCGCAATAGTGGCTTTTTGAGCCACCTGAGGATCATGCCACCTTTCTTCCACCAACTTAAGGAAGTCATCCAATTTTTGGTTAACCGCCCAGGCGCGGAGTCATGACTGTATCCCTGTAACTGCACTAAACCACTCAACCATCTTGCTGCACTCCCCTCTAAGTAGGAGGCAGCCACAAGCACTTCCTCGTGTGGCATGGTCAATTTTCACTGGACATTGACCGACACTGACCTCAAGGTCTTCGCCCCTCTTGTCCCCTGAAAATGGTTTGGGAGAGGCGATGGCCGTCTTTGGAACCCACAGTGTTTGTCCCGGTACCTGTCCCACTCCAGGCTGTGGACCTTGGGGACTAGGCTGCTGCACTAGCTGCTGTTGGGGCTGAGTACCCTGCGACTCTACAGGTCGCGACACAGCAGGGTGCCTTGTAACGGCAACCTATGACGGAGGTTGGGAGTACACAGTCTGTACAGGAATCTGTACACTTGAACCTGCTGAGAACCCTCCTGTCAGCAGCATACCTAGGTAAACGGCTTAGACCGATGCTGGAGAAACATATGGGGATACTCCAATCACCGGTGGGACGAAAGAAGGACGATGTACAACGGGCCAGGCACCGGGCCCGGACGACAATGGTGCTACTTGCGCTCGCCCGACCAGTACCGCCAGACTCTGTTGAACGTCCTGAAGGAGAGACGTGTGGTGGTCCTGCATTTCTACTACAATTAGCAGGACTGCCCGCAGTGTCCTCACATCTGCATGCATGTGCGTCAGGTTCATTCCCTCTAACTCACTAACGTCCGCTTGTCTCCGTTGCATCCTTGCTCTTCTTCTAATCATTCTTTCTTTTTTCGCCTTCATTTCTCCTAAAGCCTTCTGTAGCTACGCCTTTGCAGTAAAAGCCTGCTGTATGGCGACCTCATCGGGAGTCAACACTATGGGCTGGCTTGCCATAACGCCAATGGACTGACTCTGGGTCTGTGCAGTCGTTGACCCTACGGTCCTTGAGCTGCTGGCCTGGGAACCTTGCTGCGCAGCAGTTGCCATGGCTGCTGGAGCAGCGGCTTCGCATACGAGCCCTGCTGGCCTCTGCTGCCCTACCTCTCCACTGCTCCTGCTGTCTCTGCCTAAGCTGGCGGAACAGTAACCGAACACCCTCGGATCCTAATGCCACGTGGGCTATAGGGTGTCTAGCCGATCGCAAGATCCGTTCGTCCTCACTAGTGGTCTCCATGTCGCTCATAAGCTATAGAACTATACACGATCTGCACTAGGTAACTCTCTGACACCTACTACGGTGTCGTGCACAAAGTGATTTAAAATAATTAAATAATTAATCGATGGCTAAGTCAGAGTACATACATTTGGGTCCACCAGGTAAGTTCAGGTTCTTACAAACGAAACTACTTTGACTTGACTAGTTCGCAAACACAGAGCGCAATGAACAGCAAAGAGTTATAACTATGCTGTTTGTTAGATGTTAATGGCTGTACATCTAATTAATCACAATAAAAACAGAATCGTTTGTTGGGTCTGTTTGCAGAGTGAAATCTTTCCCAAACTTATCACCTGGAATCTACCCCTCCCTCAGTTCTTGTTGAATGTCTCTTGTCGGCCGCGTCCCTGAGCAATCCGGACAGCGTGTGTCTAAAGGTGTGCACACGGCCCACCTCTGTGCCCCGAGTCCCGCTGAGCTGGCCAGCCGTGCACACTATTTATCCTTGCGTGCAGCAAAGCCTTACACCGACCGATTGGCTGATCAGGAGGGGTTTTTATGGACGGCCCCCGAAGTGCTCAGGAATTATTTCACGTCACAAACAGGACAACGATCACAGCCAATGGAAGGTCCCCGCCGGTACTTAGTTACAGACATCCGGTCCTCGTCTTTCCCATAGGGCTGGCCTGCCCCTCAAAACCCCTCTATAGCGCAGCGAGCAGACAAAGGACAAAGCAGCAAAGCATGAGTGCTTACTCCCGGTGGGTTGGCGTGGTGACTGTGACCCAGTGCTTCGTCCAGGGCCCTTCAGATAGCACTGCCCTCTCCTTCTTGATTCTCCCCGTGAACACTGACGACTCTCAAGGTTGAGCGCGCTCGACTCCTCACATGAGAGGACTCTCAAGACAGAACACACCCTCATGGTAAGAAGTGTCGAAGAGGGTAGATAAGGTTAGGTGCAATGTACCTTAAAATAGCTGCCCCCAACCACAAATATTCTCACCAAATGACCCGATGCCAATTGTGATGACCAATCGCTGCTTCGGCACAACCAGCATTACACCGCCGTTCATAGCATCAATCGCACATCAGATAGTTCTCATCGCACTGCGAACACCCAATATACACCATGTAACCTTCCTGGCGATCCCCTCTCCACCTTGGTCGCCTCCTTATCTTCGCCCTCCTCACTACACACTCCCTACGGCCGTTCGCTTAGCAGACCGCATGCATGTACCGCATAGGCAGAAGACAAGTTCCAGATTAGCGCACCGTACCACAGCTCCGATACCAAATTGCAAGGAAAGTGAGCGATAGGGAACTTCAGAAATCAAAAAGCATCATACACATGAGTCCAAATAGTCGTGACCTTGAACCAATAGCAGAATTGCATCACCAGTTTCACCAAATAAGAGCACAGCAAAAGCTCATAATTGGCAATGCTTCAATAGTCTCATCATCATCAACTAAGAACCAATGTCGATATCCTATCTGGCGCTCGGCGCCCAGACTACAGATGGCAGATCCTATCTAGCCTATCCACGATGCCGCTGATGACGTCAACAGCTCCCCGAAGTACGAGCAGATCTCGGCCAATGCTGTTCGCCTCAAGCACCAGAAATGTCTCTCGTATCACTCACAACCTCGATCCCCAACTCACAGATGCCACAAGCACCCAAGAACCACCATGCGCGCCATCCACCATACAGCACCGCAGCTCGGCTATGACTGCCTGCTCGTTCCAGCTAGCCCGTGAGCGTGTGAGCGCTGGCCAGCGTTTGCGCAGCATGCAGCCAGTGCCCGAATGCCAAATGTGTGGGCAGGCCTTTTCCTAAATGGAAGTGGCCTGCCTGCCTTGCGTGCAGCCTGGCTGCGCTAGGCCCCTGCCCAGATTCAGTCCTTGGGCCTGTGGTGGTTACCTGTGCCCAACTGCCCGCGGCCTGTGTTCGGTTTATGTTGCGAATCTGGCCCACGGCCTGCCTCAGTTACATTTGAAATAGGCAGCCTTGGCCTGGGTGCTTTCAACCTACTGGCGCTGCGCAACTGCCTGAATTTCCCCAGTTGTGTGTTGACCCCAAAATAGGCCTGTAGGCCTTAGTCGAGCCTGCCTTCACTTAGGGCGGCCGACTGTACAGGAAATAGGGCCCCGTAGGGCTTATCGAGGCCTTGAGCCTCGCAATTAAAATAAACAAAAAAAATTCTATATAGCTTTCATAGGAGGAATAAATTCTGCCGCTAGGTTACCCGGGTTGCCCGGCCCGACCTGCTCGGCCAGGCGACCTGGGCAGCACTGCCAAGGGGGTTTCTTTATTTCCCCCCCCTGTTGGCTGGCATTTTTTGTGCCCGCCGTACCTCTTCGAAACTGCTGTCTTTTTTTTTTGGGATCCTGTTCGGTGGTCCTTATCTGCAGCTTGCAGCCCGTTCACAAAGCCATTCACGCAACCAGATCAAACTTGAGAGGTCAAAATCGACACCGTGAGAGATCCATGGGGAGGCCCTAGCCCATACAATACAGGGGGTGAATTGCGACATCATGTTGTTTAGTGTGCCTCATGATTATGATACAGGTAAAGTTCTTTCAATTATATGCTAAAACTGTATGGAAGAGGGGTTGTTGTCGCGATAATTTACAACACACTTACACAGACATGCAACAGACGCGCATGCACATCATTATGATCACACACAAAAGAGAACCATCCTATGTCTGTCTATCTGTCTCTCTCTCCCTCTCCCTCTCTCTGTGAAATACACACACACACACACACACACACACACACACACACACACACACACACACACACACACACACACACACACACACACAGAGTAACAATACTAACGAATGTAGAACGACACCCACCCCTCCCTCCTCCTGATTGGCAGACTGCTTGCCTCCCTGCCTACCAGCCTACCTGCCTGCATGCCCGCTACCTTCTTCCCCCGAATACAACATTCAGTCATTATAGCTGTAACTAGACTGAAAGATGGCTCAAATACAGCTATAACGACCGTATGTTGTATTCGGGGGAAGAAGGTAGTGGATGAGAGGTGGGTAAAGTAAGGTGGGGAAGGTGGGGAGGCAGTTAGCGGGGGAATGGCCCTGGCAGCGGTGAGAGGAGTTTTCGTCCATACGTCTTCTACGAATTAATAATCTAACGAAGAAACGAGCAGGGGCCTGGTAGAGACACATGTCATAACCAGAACGAACATCGTCCGCTCGAATCCTATCATTGTGAACTTCCAAGTATACTGCCGATGCATGCTCCAGATGCAGCGTCCATATCAGACATCGACGCTCTTGACATTGCCAAGGAAAGGAAGAAGATCGCCATGTCCTCACGGAAGAAGGGGACTAAAAGGAGGGGGAATGTAAACCTTTAGAAATGTCCATCTATTTGTTGGATGATGAGAAAGAAGGGCACGAGAGGAAGAAGCAGGACATGTGGCAGGCGATCAGCAACAAATGAACATCAGCGATGAGAGACAACATAGCGTGACTTTGCAAGTCTCCTTGTCTTCCTGCTCCCTCCTCTTCTCATCCTCATCGTCCTCCTCTCTCTTTGATGCATGCTCATCTGAAGATGAGTGATGCACATGTCCAAGGAGCACCAGTGTAGGGAACAGGACTCAAAATCAAACAATGCGATACACAGATAAGCAGCACGCATCAGAAAAGAAATGACATAATGCAATGTAGGAGCGGAAGCCTCAAAGATATGACCTGACTCATCGGACTCGGACTCACCTCACACACACATCATCACACATGTCGAGTCAGCAAGGAGGGATACATAGATGGAAGAAAGATCCATCCTTGCGCACACACATGGGGAGAAAAGCACGCTCCTTGCGCACACACATGGGGAGAAAAGCACGCTCCTTGCGCACACACATGGGGAGAAAAGCACGGATGATGGAGGTGGGGAGGACACGAGGAATGACATGAGAGTAACTTGGCATCGTCCAAAATGGTCTCCCCTGTGAAATGTCCTAATGATCGTTCCTCCCAAAATGTCAAATCAGATCCTGGGCACTCATAGGCCCGAAATAGTCACTGCCTGAAGTCTCTCTCCGAAGAAGAAGAAGAAGAAGAAGAAGAAGAAGAAGAAGAAGAAGAAGAAGAAGAAGAAGAAGAAGAAGAATAGCAATGGCGATGGAGGAGTGGAAAAGAATCAGGAGAAGGAGAAGAAGAAGGACTCTCCTTCTCGCACTCTCCTGATGATAATGGTATGAATACTGACCAGTGAAGGCCAGTCCCAGACCGGTAGGAAGTCCCAGTTAAGGCGCCCAGGTAAGCCTCTCTCACCCTTGTGGGTATGGCACCCGCCAACCTCCCCATTTCAACCTACTCCCCTACTCATCTATCACTGCTACTCTACCGCAGCTCTCCAAAACTGGCACTGCTCCCGCAGTGTGATTCCCAACTGAGGCTCGAGCCAGAAAGCCCTCAACTGAAGGGCTGGCCCAGATATATGCTGCTGGGTCTGGCTCAGCCCTTAAACGCTTGTGGAAAAAAAAAAACGGGCCTGGTGATCCCAAAAAAAAACGAGAATAATTGGAGGCCCCCGTCTGTTTTTCTCACGTGCGGCTGTTTGAGGCTGATTTGTTGCCGCCTGAAGCCCTACCAGGCTGAAACGCCCCGCACTCCAATTTGCGCTAACCTGCCTGGTGGGCCGTCCGGGCGGCCCGCCCAGCAGGGTGATCCAGGCGGGTCCTAACCAGCCGGGCTGCCCAGCTTGTAGCGCAGTTCTGGCCGCAAATGTTAGCAACTTTGCATCTTCTGCCTTCTTTTCAGATTCTTCCCTAGGCTACCAGAGTAGCCCAGGACCACTTGCCCTAAGGCCACCTGTGTCAGTGCAGCATAGACTCATATGGTCTTATTTTTTATCTTATCTAAAATTTTCAGATTCATAAAGAATTTTGGAGTGACAGTCAAGCAAAAGTTGTTTGATTTCTATCCTCCACAGAGTAGTAGTCATACCAACGGTCGGTGCCTCTGGATTGGCCAGGGGCTGACCAGCAGACCGTTCCACTTGTCGGCACCTACCGGTAGGCGGTCTGTCGGCACCCCAGAAGAAAAACAAAAAGGGTCCAGAACCCCCAATAACCCCGGAAGTCTGTCGGCACCGCGGAAGAAAAACAAAAAGGGTCCACAACCCCCAATACCCCCACCAACACCACCATACCCCCCCCCCCCCCCCCCCACCACCCCCACACCGCTCCCTAACAACCTCATACCCAACCCCCCCCACCCAATACCCAGAAGTTTCTCAGCCGATTTGGGCTGTACTGAGCAATCACAGTGCAGCCCTGAACTCAGATTTGAAAAAACATCAGTGGATGACACTCTAAAGACTGGTCGGCAGACCACCTACCAGTCAGCCCTACTGGTAGGCTGGAAAACGGTCCACATCGGCGGTCGCGGGTGTGCAACCCTGATCCTGAATAATATTTTTTTTTCAGATTTCTGATATGCAAGGAACCCGACTGTTCATCACTTGCTGGAGTGCCTCAGATCACATGCATAAACATAGATTTCACAGATTGCGATATCTCACTCATAGCTCAATGGAAAACGAATGAGAACCAGGAAGCTCGACTCAAAACATCATAACGAAATTAGGAGAGGGAAACGTGAGTCCAAAAATGTATAGCGCTGAACAGAATTACAAGTACTCTTCAATCTATTACGAGTTTCAAGCCTGGCACTCATCAGCGCCAACTGCCAATCATCATCAACAGCGCTCAACAGGTAAGTGTCACCATAGCTCACTCCTCCCCCTCTTTTGTCTGCTTTCTTCTCTCTCTCCCTCTGTCTATCGTCCTGGTTTACTCACATTCATCATGCATGCACACTCCCTATCACACGAGGATCTACTCTGAGTATTACTCACTGGTACTCCTACTACTAACCCTTCTACCGCTACTAACTTCTGCTGGCGCAGCTATGGCTGCTTCTCTCAGCCAGCGCCCAGCTTCCTTCTCCTTCCTTCGCGCAGCTCTCTAGCCTGCGCAGTTCACTAGCATTCTGGCGCACAAGTGCCTCAGCACTTCCAGACTCTCATGCCCATGAGAATCTCCGAATGGGAGGCTGCCCAGGTCCTTTATATGATTGGACTGACTGAATGAGGTCTGCGTCCAGCCTCCCTTCACCTGGGACTCTTACCCAGTACCTGCTGCTGCAAATGTGTGTCCCAGTACCCTTTCCCATGGTCTGCTGCTGCTGTGGCCGTCGGGCCTGTCTTTTGGACTCTTGGACTGGATCAGATAGTGACCCTGGGAACCATGACTGGCCTGGGACTGTGACTTTTGACTTATTATTGAACAGACATGACCTTATTGCAAGGAAAATAAGCAACAGCGAGATGACAATTCCAGATTACACCATCACATCGAAAGCCAGATAGTCACACTGTGTCCACAGAGCAGCATTGCACCAATAATACACCAATGTCAAGGAGAGCTTTCTCTCTCCGCCAACAACACAAGAGTCCAGTCCCTTCACACTCCTACTTGGCGCTCAGCGCCCAGCCTACTCCTACACAGCTACGATCAGCTTACTAATAGACAATGCAACTGTTGACATCAGCGGCAACCCGAAGTACTTGAAGATGCGCCCAAATGCAGACCATCGCCAATACAAGGTATGTGCCCTCACATCATCATCATCATCATCCTTCACCCTTCTCTGACTTTACACCCATGTCTTCCTCCCTTACACCCGAAGACCACTCATGCGCCTCACTGTAGTCCAAGCCCACCAGCTATGGTGGCTGGTCTATGGCGCTGCCCTCAGCAGCGCCCTGCTTCCCTGCACGAGCGCACGTGCTGCACCTCGCCTCTCAGCGCCAGCAGCAGCCCACGAGCAATTGCTCCAGCAGCGCTGCCGCCAGCATGCGAGTGCCTGAATGAGGCTGCCAGGGGAGAGCTCTTTCCTTTATGGAAAGAGCTGGCCTGCTCGGGCTGCCTGGCTGGCCTGGCCTGGGCCCAGAAGCTTCCGGAAGGCCCCAGGATGCTGCGTGCTACTTTGCAGCTACCGGGCCTCTGTTGGTTGGGCCTCCCAACTGTCAGTGTATGGGGCTGCTTTACTCGTCCAGGGCCTGCATGCTTTAGAAAGGCCCAGAAGGCCGTGGAGATGTCTTGGTTGCTCGGCCTGTGTTTCTCTCAACCAACTGGCGCGTCGGAACCACCTGTACCCCAAATATGAAATTGACAGTCAAAGGCCCCTTGTAATATGTTAGGCCCGCCTTCACTTAGGGCGGGCACCACTGCAACCGGGGCCCCTTAGGCCTGCCGAGGACCCAGATCCTCGCATTATCTTTAGCACTAAAATAAAACACAGTGCCTGTTCGTCCAGGACCTGACTGTGACTTTCCACATGACTTTTCCTTTTTATTTGGATGCGACCTTTGCCTCAGAGTACTTGTCTTTTGGAATGCTACACGTGAAATTAAGTTCTGGCCGTCGGGCCCGTACTCATTTGGGGTCTGAAGACTCTGAATCGTAAAGACCCTTTTAGATATTCCTTTTGCTTTTTTTTGCAAGGACCTTGGCTGGGACTTTACCCAGGCAGTGCCTGCTCTGAACCACTTGAGCCACATGGGCAGCCCAAGGTGGCCCAGGTGCCCCAGCTGGTAGCCTATATTTTTTGAAAGTTTTTTCAGCGTTTTTCTAATACTTGCAGCCATCAGGAGGACCAAAATATTTTCGTGAAAAAGCGCTAGCGGTGCCCTGAATTTCAGAGTGACGGGGGAGCGGTGATTTATGCAGAGCAGTTTAACACAGGGTTTGTCTCTTGTCAATCAGGGTGAACGAGGCGGTAGGGGTAAAAAGGCAACTGTATGCACCATTCAGATCTTGATTTTCTTTAGTTTTGGCTGTCAAAAATTCAAACGTCATCCTAGGCAGTATCTTGGACATGCTCGATTGGAAAACTAAGGAGCTTCCAAGAGGGGATATGTCTCTTGTCAGTCGAGCTGCATGACGTGGCAGGCCATAAAAGCTCCACCCTTGTCACCATTCAGATTTCGATTCTGTGAAAGGTTTCGCCACAGAAAACTGAAAAAGCAAAATTTGTGTGGTGTCATGGACGATGACCAAAAACACTATCAACAGCAGCTCCAGTGCAATACTCTGCCTAATTGGGCAGGTGAGGGCTCTATAGTAGTCTATACAAAAGAAATTTCAAGTCATACAGGTTTACCGGCACAGATCTGAAAGACCTTATAAACCAAAAGCTTTTCTTTGAAAAACCTCTTATTACTTTCCCTCTCAATTTCAGTAGACAGCTAATGACTTTTCAAATTCCATCACAGATTCTCTCTCTCTCTCTCTCTCTCTCTCTCTCTTTCTCTCTCTCGTGTGCGCGCGCGCTCTCGCTCGGTCACTCTCTCGCCCTCTTGTCATGTTTGCCATACACAACTCCACAAAAACAAAGCATGACTGTCCCAGACTGTTCCATCGGACTTTCACTGACTGATGCATGTGTACTTTGTGCGTGTTATTGTGTGGATCCCCCGGCCTCAAGCTGAGTCGACCAGTGGTGCCGACAAGTTGATGCCTTGGCAGGTCAGCAGCTGATCAGTAGTGGCTACCGACGGTCAGCTGTGCAACTCTGCACTAAACCTAAGGTTCGCAATATCTTTAAGTCAGCTATCCCACCAAAGACGAATAACATGCCGTACATCAGCCAGCATTTTCTTGAAGACCAGAACGAAACGAGAAAGGGGAGGAAGGGGGAACTGTGTCTGCAAAATGGCTTTGCTTGTTGGCAGGAGCCCCGCAGCGAGCCAGCATGGAGATACCATAACCTTCAGAGTCACAGATATGCATGACAAGGGAGGGGGAGATCAGGGTGCTCCCTTGTCATGCATATCTGTAGCAGACATCTAGCTAAAACATGCCTTGGCCTCCAGGCACAAGACAGGGAAAGAAGACTGCAGGCCCTGGGGGGAGTTGCCAATGAGCCATCTCAACATCGCCAAGGCTGACTAGACTTCACCCGAATAGAATGCCTAGTCGTTATAGCTGTAATTGGGGCAATTTCAGTCTAGATACAGCTGTAATGATGGGGCACTATATCCAGGTGAACGGTAAGACAGCCAGGCATTGTCGGCAAGCCAAAGATTGTAACCTCATAACCCTAATTAGCTGGTAAGACATTAGACAAAACTCAGCATTGAACATACTCAACAAAACGAGGGATTGCGAGGGACGCCACATGACACACCCTCAGTTCCAGGTAAGCAAGTGGAGAATAGCAGCTGCTCAGCACGTCTCGCTTGTTGTAAGGATACTCATCCCTGATCACAACACCAAGCAAGAAGCCACACAGGTGTTTCAGATTTGCCGTCATACCAATCCAAATAGACAGGTAATGGCTCCAGTCAAGGACACACATCAGAGCGAAACCTCTTTTCTGAGCAACAAACTGCCGCAAAGACGCAGCACTATCAACCTGAAGCCTGGAACCAGCCAAACTCTCGCTGATAACATAAGAAATGAAAACGAATATCGCTCCTGTAAGGGGAAAAAGGAGGGTGTTGGTGGTGACAAGGTTTCGTATGGGTTGGTTCCTGCCAACTCCCATCATAGGCCAAGGGTGGCAACGACACACACCGGGATACCCGCCAGCGAAGATTACTAGGTCTGCAAGCAACCCGAACCTTGAATGCATGCAAGAGCAGACGAAAGCAGGGAAAGAGTTTGGAACAGAATATGGCCAAAAAGGAGTCAAAGAAGGAGACAAAGCAGAACAAACCAGATGATCTGCAGAGAACACTATAATGAAGCACTGCTAGAGCCAGCTTCCTTTCAATCCCAGGGCGCTCGATGTGAGCACGAGCACTACAAAACTCTTACATGGCATTCAGAAAAGGTCATAGCTTACCGAAGAGGAGAGGGGCAGTGATGTTTGTGAGCGACCACCTAAAAAGAAGAAAATAAAAATATGACACCAAGCAACTGTCAAGAGGACCATCGACATCAGCCACAAATTAAAATTTTAAAACAAACAGGATGAGCCGGCTTTGCCTGCATGCATTACGCCTGATCGTGTCACTCTAAGACGTGGGAACAGTGAATCATTTTTTCAAGAAATGACACGCAAATGCATATCAATACATAGTTGTACAAAAGAGAGAGAGAGAGAGAGAGAGAGAGAGAGAGAGAGAGAGGGAGAGAGAGAGAGAGCTACAAAATTGATTTACTGTAACCAAAAGGCTTAATCAGTTCGAACTTGGGTCAGTTGCCATGTGACGAAACAATAAAACAAATCACACAGCACGATACCCTGAAAAAAAGACAATCATGCACAAATATACAGTAACAAAAGACGGAATGGCCTAAAAACATGACACAAATTTACAAAAACAAAAGACAAAATGGCCGAAAACATGACGGCCCCCACCCGTCCTTTTCTTCTTTTCACTGGGCTTCGAACTCGAGTATCTACAGCCACCGGCCAAAAACAAAATCGACAAAACAAATCATTGCAGAAAAAATAAAACTCACGTTTCGTGTTAAGAAACTAGCCACCAGTTACGCTTTGATGGAAATTAGGAAGCCAAACCTAATCGCTACCTTCTGAAATTCTGAATACAATGACATGATCCACGCATCTCAGAGTCCACTTTCCCCCTTTGCGGAGACTTCTCCCCACACACTCTGGCACAGTTAATCACACGGCTGACAATCCTACTGCGCACATTTTTGCATCTACAGCTTCCCAGGATCCACCCATCAAGCATTGCCAGCACCAGATGCCAACAAAACAAAGCGTTTCAGAAATCTTGGCTGCCGGTCCCGCCATCGGATGATGCAGCAAGGGCCACGACGGCCAGGGACAGAGCGCGTGGCTGGTAAAAGTTAGTAGCCCCAGTTACACTTTGATGGAAATTAGGAAGCCAAACCTAACTGCTAGCTTCTCAGTACAATTACAGGAGCCACGTGTCTCAGAGTCCAGTCCTGGTACAAAGTCCCAATTTCCCCCTGTACCATATACCGTACTAGTAGCCTCGTACTAGAGTTCTGGTAGGTACCACACACTAGGCCGTACAAGAACATGTAGGCCTGAGCCCGCAGGATCAGTCGTCAGGTACCAATTGCCTGCCAGTCCCAGTCAGCTGCAGCTCAGTCCCAGGAAAGCCCTATGATGGTCCAAAACATTCAGGCAGGTTGCCGTTAGCGAAGGAATGGGGAGCGACATCACTAGTCTAATGCTGGAACTGCAGCAAGTGCAAAAGTCATGTCGCAGCCAGTGCCAACGCAATTTTCCATTCATGACCACTGCAGAAGACCTGCTGCGGTACTGTGCGATCAAGCCGCAGATGAGAGAGGAGAGAGTCAATGGCACCCGGCGCCATAGCCAGTAGGAAAGAGAGACGATGATTAGAAAGAGAGAGAGAGAGAGGCAAAGACATTCAGAGAGGGACAGTGAGGCCTGAGGGTTGCTCAGAAGAGAGTGTCAGAGGGAGAGAGAGGGAAAGGGAACCGAAGACATACCTGCTCAGTTGCTGACAGAGGCCATAGCAGCTGGAGTGCAAGTGTCCCTTGTAGATAACTTTGAGCTATCAAGTGATTTCCAAGCTCATATTGTGTGAATTATGGGATGGTGTGCATAAACAGAGTGACGTGAAGCGGGTGTGATTTCTTGAGTCGTTGCAGTGGTACTGGAGCAGACTCTCGTTGTCTTCGATTGTGTGCTTGTAGGAAGAAGAAGCCCACCTTTGGAACAGACCTATTTTTGTAAAATCTTTCTGCTGTTTGGTACTGCCAGCACCATTTTGACGGCGCGACCGTTGACAAACGAAAAACAAAAATTATACGGCAGACCCAAGAAGCAGCCAGCGAGGGGAGAGCAGAGGAGAAACTTGGCTGCAGCGCGAAGCGTCATGAAGTCTTCAACAACCATTGAGGTGATGCGCCTCACAACCCTAGCCGTGGATGAGTTACATGCATGGCCTTTGATGTTTGGGTACTGTCATGTCAGACTTTCATGGATTGAGCTGGTGTCGTCAATTCTGTAGTTGTCAACCTAGGTCTTAAGTTTACTAGGTAGGTTACATGTGTAGATAAGGAGGGTCCTCCTGCTGATGCTAATATTGTGACGAGGTAGAGGCAGAGCAGCGAGGCTGGAAGAGAGAGGGAGAGTGAGAGCACACACACACGCTCACTCAACTAGACGCAGACTCGACACAATTCGTCGGACACAGACACAAAGTGGCAAAGTCACAAAGTTGCAGTCTTGAATTCCCGAACACAATGTCGAAGCAAAGTCACACTGAACACAAGCACTGAGGCTGAAAACTTGATGCCCGTAGTGGGCTTGAGTCCGTACATAAGTACCAGACTCGAGTACGGTCCTGAGGGCAAGAGCAAAAATGCCTCAGGGTCAGAACTGAAATTGCAAGTCTGAGAGTGGGCGCCAGAATGCCAGATGGCGACAAGTGTCCGGAATCTGAAAGAGGGATTTTGAAAACGGGCACCAGAATGCAAATGGCGCCAACTGTCGGAAATCAGAAGACCAAAAACAAAATAAAACAAAAAATTGCAAAAACCTAGGATGGTCCCCAGGCTGCCCGGCCACCTGGTAGTCGCCCGGGGGGTGGGTCGGGCCGCCTGGCAGGTTGTCCCGCCTGGTTGGCCACCGGACGACCGCAGCGCATCGCAGAAGA
>BFEA01000444.1:1030578-1042778 GCA_003427395.1 Chara braunii
ACACGGGCGCGCGGGCGATTCGGTACCGAGCTTGGGTGGGGGGGGGTGGGGTGGGGTGGGGGGGGGGGGGGGGGGCGGCCACGATTACGGGCTGACGGGCGGGCGAACGGGCGCCTCCGGTAGCCTCCGGTAGCGATATCTCGGCCTGGTATCTCACGGCCCGAATTGCAGGCCGGTAACGCGCCGCTTTAGCAGTTCTTATAGTAGGTGTAGACTACGAGAAGGGGGAAGTCACTGTTGTTGTGGCCACCACGGGAGGGCCACCAAGAAATGCAAAAGGGAAGAAACCACGACCGTTCCCATGACACCCTGGCATTGCCGACGGGAAGCCTTGGTTGAAAATGGGAATGACTCGAAAGACTTGGCAGGAGCGCATGGACAATGTGCAATGTCTTAAGTGCGGCACTTCGAAACTTATGATCGCATATTGCCCTATGATCTGGAACCCAAAAGTGAGCAGCCAGTAGGAGTAGCATCTGCTCCTACTGAGATTAAGGGTAAGGACGAACAGACAAGCAAGGCGCCTACGAACCCTTCCTACCCTTCTTCTCATATGGCAAAGGATGATTATTCCTTAGCCCATCATCCAGACCGCCCTGACATTGGCTTATGCTCTGTCTCTCTGGATGACTCCCTTGATGAGCTACGTAATGAATTGCTAGCCTTACGTAGCTCATGGGTTCGAAAAGCAAAGTCTAAGGGCGAATTATAGTTTGCAGATGGTGAAATCGCACGAACACGAGTTGGTGCGTTGTTGGACCCTGGATCAACAAGGTCCTACATTTCCGAGAAAGCAATCCGCAAGTTGCATCTCAGAATGAAGGTAAAAGACTTGACTCGACCTGTCACGTCTATGTTAGCAGACAAGAGTACGATCACTGTCTCTCAGTATGTTGATCATATTAAGTGTCAGTTTAGAAGTAGGGAAGGAAAGAAGATTGTACATGAGTTATCCTTCCTCATAGAAGAGAATTTACCTTTCGATCTCATTCTGGGTATGGACTGGCACGAGGAAGCCAACCGGATATTGATTTCAAAGGTAAGGTTGTGCAACTTAAGGATGCACAATCTGAAATGAAACCTATCAAGTTATATCACAAGTCTGGCTCTGACTCAAGTTTGTCTTTTTGTTGTACGAGTTATCCAGCCTTTCGCTCAATGGTTTTAAAGAAAAAGTTGGAACAGGAAGTTATGATGGTATAAGTAAAGAAAGTCGGTGAGACTTCGTCTTCCTGCCCTCCAACTATTGAAAATCTTCGCTTGGAGTTTAAGGATCTGCACATTGAACCTTCCGGAATGTGCTATTAAGCACACAATTGAAATCATTCCGGGTAGTAAGATTCCCAAGGGCCCTATCTATAGAATGTCTCCCAAGAAACTTGAGGAATTGAAGAGACAACTGCAGGACCTTACCGACAAGGGATGGATTTGCCCTAGTTCATCTCCCTATGGTGCGCCTGTCTTGTTTGTGCCCAAAAAGGAGGGAGAATTACGTTTGTGTATTGATTATCGAGGGTTGAATGTCGTCACTGTCAAGAACGCCAAACCGCTTCCTCGCATCGACGACTAACTTGACCAACTGCAGGGTTGTAAGTATTTTAGTAAGATTGATCTGATGTCTGGGTACCATCAAATTGAGATGGAACCCCGGGATCAACACAAGACTGCTTTCCGGACCAAGTATGGTCATTACGAGTTTATGGTAATGCCCTTCGGATTGACAAATGCCCCTGCAACGTTCCAATGATCAATGAATGAATTGTTTCCTCAATGGTTGGATCAGTTCGTTATTGTCTATCTCGACGATATTCTCGTGTATAGTAAAACCTTAGAAGAACACGAGAAACATCTTTGTTTGGTGTTAGAGAAGTTGCGAGAGGGCAACTTCAAAATAAACCCCAAGAAGTCTGAGTTCGCTAAGTCTTAAGTTTTATACTTAGGACATATAGTGAACCAAGATGGCCTAAGGCCAGAGGAAAAGAAAATATCAGCAATTAGAGATTGGCCATGACCTAAGTCTGTAACTGAACTACGATCTTTCCTTGGTTTGGCAAGTTATTATAGAAAGTTCGTCAGAAACTTCTCACTGATCGCCGGACCAATGAGAAGATTGTTGAAGAAAGGAACTATCTGGTTGTGGGATAAAGATTGTGAGTCTTCTTTTAAGAAGATAAAGTATGCTTTAACTCACTATCCTGTTTGAAAATTGTTGATCCATCACTTCCCTTCATTGTCACTACCGATGCAAGTCAGTACGGAATTGGCGCAGTCCTTTAACAGAACGACGACAATGGTTATAGACCAATTGAGTTTTATGTCTGCATGATTGCCATCGGAAAAGGTTGCCAACTCCACTTATGAAAGGGAATTGTATGCTTTAGTCTGTGCACTAGACACATGGAAACACTACTTGTTAGGGAGACACTTCACTATGTACTCAAACCACTCTACTCTGAAGTGGATAAAGACACAGTCTAGGCTCTATGATAAGTTAGTACGATGGTTTCCATTCATTGATACTTTTAATTTTAAGTTGAAACTATCAGAGGTAAGTCTACAATGGTTGGAGATGCATTGTCTAAACGATGTGATTTCTTTGGTGCTATTATCTTTTATTTGGACGTTGGGAACGATTTAAAAGATAAAATTTGTCAAGGATATGGTACTGACCCTATATGGAAACCTATTATGGATGTCCTTGCAAAAGACCCAACTCTACTTCCCAACTATAAGATAACCGATGGTTTGCTTTTCTTGTTAGACCAAACTGAATAGAGATTGTGTATTCCTCACCAGGAAGAAATTAAAAGTCTGCATGTCACGACGTTGAAGGTTATTTTGGTTTCAAGAAAACTTACGCTGAGGTCAGAGAACGCTTTGAGAGGAAGGGATTGAAAGAAGATGTACTAACTTATGTTCGTACATGTCTGCCGTCCCAAAGAAATAAACCCTCCCATGAGAATCCCCTTGGTCTTCTGAAACCATTATCGATTCCAAGCGAACCAGGTGAGTCTATCTCGATTGATTATATGAGCCTCACCAAAAGTCGGAATGACAATAGTCGAGTAATGGTTATTGTGGATCGTTTCTTCAAGTATGCCATGTTTATTCCCTTACCCGCAGAAGCTCGAACTGAACTTGTGATCCAAAAGTTTCAGATGTGATGGGTGACTAAGTATGGTTTTCCTCTCTCCATTGTATCTGACCGTGATGCCAGGTTCACGAGTATGCCATGGCAAAAGGGAATGGAAGCATCCGGTACACGTTTGACCATGTCGTCAGGGCGACACCCTGAACCGAATGGACAAAGTGAACAGATAAACCATCTGTGCCCGCAGCTTCTGTGCATGTATGTGAGACCCGATCAGATTGATTGGGATGAGAACTTACCCAAGATAGCAAGTGCATACAATAGCAATGTTCATACCGCTACAGGACGAACGACTAATGCATTGCATAAGGGGTGGAAACCTAAGCGTCCTATTGATGTGCTGACAAGGGACCAATTTCTTAGGTTACCTCCAGGGACCCGGGAATATGCAGTATTGTTTCAAGAAGACATTAAAAAGGTAAAGGATAATCTAAAGAAAACTCAGGACCAGATGATTGAACAAGCTAATAAGCATCGCCGGCCATCGACATTCAAGGTAGGTGATCTTGTCTGGGTCAAGTTCAAAGAGTTTTCACTAGAAGAAGATATGTCTAAAAAACTTATGCCTGTCTATTTTGGACCCTGGGAAGTTCTCAAAGTAATTGGGGATGCAGAGGGACCGTCTTATCGTATTGATATTCCCCCTCACCTCAAGACGTATCCTATCTTCCACGCGTCCAAATTACTACCCTATGTAGAAGGAAATGAGTTCCCAAATAGACCCGTTATGATTCTGCCATCTATGGAGGGCAGATATGAAGTAGACCGAATCATAGAGCATGGGTACTTCTCTACAGGTGGACGTGGACGACCCCAGAAACAGTTCAAGGAACGTTTCAAGTCTCAAGCACCATCTAAGGACAGAAGGTTCAGTAATCGAGAATTACTTGAAACTGCTCCTGATATCTTATCTGCATATGAACGTGGGTTAAAAGTCTTAATTATTTATGCGATGGAACTCGAAAATGGGTCGGAAGGAATGCAGTAACCCGTGTTTTGCAGTAGTCTGGGCCTCGAAAACAAGCCCAGACGACAGAGGCCGAACTGCAGGGCAGTGTGACCACGCGCTGCCCTGGAAAAGTCTAAAGTCTAAGTCAACTGTCAGGTCAAAGTACCGCGCCCAGGCCCTTCGTCGGATACACTCACTTGTTGTGCGCAGGTACCCAGACAGCATCCAGGCTGGAGAAAATCCGGTTTCAGGCCAATCTGGGCCCTCATTCGCATTGAGATCTGAACGGCTGAGGGATACAGCATCCGGGGTCCAGACCCCACGTCAACACTACATAAGAGCTGACTTCCTGGCTTTGACATTCATTCTGTCTTAAGGGAATGCTGACTTCACGCGTTGACTTCGATGCTAGTGCGAAGTTGCGACACTGGCTGGACGCTGGCACTTAAGATACGGCGACGCGCTGCTGGCTCGGCATGGTGGCTGGCTGGCAATTGTCTTCTGGGCATGCTAACGTGGCAGCTGCCACGCGCCGCCGCTGATGTGGCTGCTGCCACATGTACTCTTGCTGACGTGGCTGCTGGCACATGTACTCTTGCTGACGTGGTAGGGCTACGTGACTGATAGTGCTGTTCTAATTCATCGTCACTCGCAAGGAGACCAAGACTGTGGGGCGATTGTAGATACGTACCTGCTTTCTCAATGTTGACATTGCTCCAGCTCGCTGATGATGTCAGGTTGACATGCCACGTGGCACATTGAGATAGAACTTCAGATTTGTGTTCGGACTATTGATTATTGGGGTGGTGAGTGAGGAGGGAGCAGGCATTGTCTTCTTCTCAAGTCTAAGTCCATTCTCCCTCCTCTCTCTCTTTCGTTTGTGTATGTTTCCTCCATCTCATTCTATCTGGACACGATTATGATTATGCACACTTACCAACAGAATGATATCTATCTGGGCTTACATTGTTCACAAGTGTCTTCACAATCTGGGTTCATTGCAATCGCAGACCTTTCCAATTTGAAACTGGCGATGTAGTGTTGGTTAAGTCTAACAAATTTGTATGCGAAAAAGGGATTTCTCAAAATTCGCTACCGGTGTGTCTAGAGGACCATGGGAAGCTCTAGAAGTTATATGTACCTCCACATCTTCACACTTGACATAGATCAATGATCCCACCTGACATAGACGGCAGCTATAACATTAATCGAACATTGGATAAGGTTGTATTACGAACCCACAAATGAGGACAGCCCAGTCAAGAGCTCGGCGTAAGATGGCAGTACCAAGAACAGGAAGACACTGAGTGGTTCTCCAAAAAGCAGCTATGTGACACTGCACCCCTCATTGTATCACATTATGAACAAGCTCACACAGTCTCAAAAAGAAGGATTTTCCTCAGAAGACCTCGAAATTGGAGCAGTGGAAGTGAAAGGATTCACATGTCTTAGAATCCGGTCGTGATACCAAGTCCCAATTTCCCCCTGTACCATATACTAAAAGGGCCTTTACCCGTTCAGACCCTGAATGACGAACGCAGCATAATGGGGCCCACTCGGCCAGAACTCAATTCGTGAAAAGCAGATCAAAAGNTAAAAGGGCCTTTACCCGTTCAGACCCTGAATGACGAACGCAGCATAATGGGGCCCACTCGGCCAGAACTCAATTCGTGAAAAGCAGATCAAAAGACATGTTCTCTGGGTCAAAAGTCACATCCTAACTGAAGTGAGGAGCTGTGTCAAAGGTCACAGTCGTGCCCCAGGACGAACAGTTGTAGCATTCAATTGTGAGAGTCACGTTTGTTTGTCCAGGGGGCTGTGCAAGTCATGTCTGTTCGTGCAGTAGATGTGTCCGTTCGTGCAGAAGTTGTGTCTGTTCGAATGGTAGTCAATGGGGTAGAGTCCCAGTCCAAGTCAAAGTCCAATAGACGGTCCAGATTCAGACCAAAAGTCCTAAATCCAGGCCTAAAGGCCGCAGCCGCAGCAGACCCTGAGGGAAAGATACCGGGACACATTCTGCAGTGGTCTGGGACTGGGGAAAGACCCAAGGAGGACTGATTCAAACCTCGCGAAGGGAGGCCAGCACTATAAGAGACCAGGCCAGCCTCCCCACACGACAGATCGCCACTGGCATTGATGCATGGTAAGTACTGAAGCACTTGTGCGCTAGCCTGCAGGGAGAATGCGCTGGCTGGAAGCTGCGCAAGCAGAGGAAGAAGAGGCTGGGCGCTGACTGGCAGAAGCAGCCATAGCTGCGCCAGCATTATTAGTAGAAGTAGAGGGGTTGGTAGGAGGCATCAGTGAGTAGCATTCAGAGTAGATCCTCATAAGCAGGGAGTGAGCATGCAGAGTGAGACAAGGGAACTAAGACAGGGATCTCATGAGGGAGAGAGAGAGAGAAGACGGGTTAAGGAGTTGGATATGCTGGATACTTACCTGTTGGCGCCATACCTGCGATCTGAGGGCAGACGCTGGCTGAGCCAGCCCCTATATTGAGAATGGAACGAAAGAGACTTGTACTCTGTTGGCGCTGAACCTTTGGATTCGAGATACTCTTGTATGGTGTCGTTGTGATAATATGAGCTGCGCTATCCGGTTCTCATCTCATCTCGATTTGGTTTCGTGTGAAGTTTCTCTATCTGTATGATGACATCTATGCATGCAATGAGATACACTCCAGCAAGCTATGAACAGTCAGGTTCCTTGCAATNTGGTTTCGTGTGAAGTTTCTCTATCTGTATGATGACATCTATGCATGCAATGAGATACACTCCAGCAAGCTATGAACAGTCAGGTTCCTTGCAATTTTGGTATCAGAGCAGAACTGGTTGCGCTCACTTGAAGTGCTGGCATGAGTAAGGCCGGCGAGGAGGATATGCTGGCTTGAAGATGCTGGCTATGGTGGAAGTGTGAGAAGAGAGGTGGTTGGGATTAGGAGGGAGTAGAAAGCCGAAGAGGAAGGGGCTAAGGAGGAGATCTTACCTGCGCGTGGAGCACGGAGCGATCGAGGAGACTTCATCGACGACTTCAGAAGAGAGAAGAACTTCTTACCCCTTACCTGGCTGCATGCTGAGTGCGTGTCGAGTACCTCTACTTCCCCTCATCTCTGGTGGTCGCTGCTTCTGTCCGGTCTACACTCGGTCTGGTCTGGCCTGGTCTGAAGGTCAGGACTCAAGTGTCTGGGCACATCAGAGTTGAGAGCTGGTCAGAGTCCTTGTCTGGTCCTGTCATCCTGACATCTGATCTGACATCTGCGCTATAGGAGTTAGTAAAGATAGGAGAAAGCTGGGGGTTGTAGCAGGTTGTCACGTCAAGTTGCAAGCAAGGTATAAGGCATAGTCGAACTGGGCAGAAATGATCTGTGATTGAAGTACCGTCCAGGGCATCTGACATAGAGAACACTCCAGCTACTCCCTGCGCAGGAGGACAGACAAACAAGAGTTAATCAAAGGAAAAAAAAAAAAAAAAAAGACAAAGCCAGACCAAAAGGAAAGAGAGATAGGTGGTAATCAAGTAAGACACAGACAGCGAGTAAACAAAAAACAAAAGGTCCTATTGTATATTGAAGTTATAAAAGTTTTATATTCTCTGAAATTCGTTATTCCTAAAGCAGCGATATCCAGAGTTTGAAAAAAAAAAAAAAACAGAGCAGAATCCCATCCACGTTAGATTAAACAAAGGAAAATCAGTGGGGTGTCTACTTGGTGGGGCCAGCGGAGGGGTACCTGTGCTGTGTTCCATCATGGATGATTACCCTATGCAAAGCTTATTGGCCCTCTCAGTTTTGTTGGGCCCATTTCAGAGTCTTCTTTCCCCTGGGCTTCAGGAGGATACGCACCTCCCGTATGATCATGAGATCTGGCACTGTGAAGCCAGGGTCTTCGGCTGCAGAGCAGGCAGAAATTGATCGCCGCCTGGCCGAGAAAAAGAAATAAAAAGAGCGAAAAGAGAAACAGAAAGAAGAGATGAAGAACATGAAAGAAGAAAGAGAAGTTAGAGAAAGAAATGAAAGAAAAAGAAAGAAAACTGCAGGAAGAATTGAAGGCAGTTGAAGAAGAAGAAGAAGAGGAAGAAGAAGAATCTGAAGATGGTGAAAGGTTACAGAGACGCAAGACAGAAAGAGGCGAGTCTAGCAGAACCGGCGACATTGCAATTGAGCTTGAGAGCATGAATTGGCTCGAACAGTTTGGATACAGAACCCCTATGTATGTCGAGTCGGAGGACGAAAAGAACGCCTTTGTCGAACTGTTGGCTGCAACAGATGATCCTAAAGAGAAAGATCTTCTGATTCAAGAAAAGAAAGCTGAATTAAACAACAAAAAATGGTAGTGAAACGGTATTCACCAATTCGTGGTAGCTGAGGTAGATCCCAGGGCTCGATCCCTAGTTTCCCAACTTACCTGTGTACAATACCAGCGTCAACTCGAAGAGTTGAACCTGCGACCTGTAGAACCGCCAGTGGTAGGTAGGTCTGTCGTAGGTCTATAGGTAGCCAGGATTCGATCCGTAGACYTATAGACTAGAAGGCTAGCTGCAGTCCTTTTAGGAGGTTGGCAAGTGGTCAAGTGGTGCAGGCAAGTGGTCAAGTGGTGCAGGCAAGTGGTCAAGTGGTGCAGGCAAGTGGGCAGATGTGCCCGTAGTCAGTAAAACAGTTAGATGAGCCCGTAGTCAGTAAATTAGCAAATAGTACTGAAACTGTAATGGATAGATATGTTGAAGGGGTCCAGACATACTTTCGCCTCGAAGCAGAGGGGAAGGTGGAACACGTTCTCCACTCTCTAACTCTCTTGGTGGAAGATAGTCTCCCTTTTGACATTTCTTTTAGGCATGGATTGGGGTGAAGCTGCAGATGCAGATATAAAGTTAAGGGATCATGAGTGTTGGCTCCCAAGTCCGCAGGGTGGAAAGAAGAAAATTTGCCTATTCCATGAATCTGGTAAGGAAAGCAGCTTGGCTCATTGTTGTATGAGTGCCCCCGCGTTTGCTCGCCATGTAAAAATATAATTTGTATGATTAAGTATTTGTAGCATATGTGCGCCCGGTGAAGGAAGGAGAAGCCAAAGAAGAGGTTAAGTCCCAGAAGTTGAAAAGATTTTGAAAGAATTCACAGATGTGGCAGATGCCCCGAGCGGTTTGGTGGAACGACCAATCAAACATCGCATTGAGATTGTACCAGGAAGTCAAATTCCTAAGGGGCCTGTATATAGAATGTCACCCAAAGAATTGGATGAACTTTGAACCAAGCTCGATGAAATACTGGAAAAGGGATGGATAAGGCATAGCTCCTCGCCTTATGGTGCGCCAGTGCTATTTGTGCCAAAGAAAGATGGCGGGGTCCGCACGTGTATTGATTATAGGAGATTAAATGATATAACTATAAGAATGTTGAGCCATTACCCAGAATCGATGATTTGCTGGATCGAGTTCAAGGAAGCAAATAATTCAGTAGGATTGATTTGAAGTCTGGCTACCATCACATTGAGGTAGAACCAGAAGACCAATACAAGACTGCCTTCCGTACAAGGTATGGGCACTATGAGTTGATTGTATTGCCTTTTGGTCTTACTAATGCMCCTGCCACTTTCCAGGGAACGATGAATGAACTTTTTCGTGAATGGCTTGATAAATTTGTGGTCATATATCTTGATGATATTTTGATTTTTAGTAAAGATTTGAAAGACCATTGTGAGCACCTTCGACTTGTGCTAAATAAATTACGTGAGGCAAAATTGAAATTGAACCCCAAGAAGTGTGAGTTAGCTAAGCGTCAGGTTTGATATCTGGGGCATGTGCTTGATGGTGATGGGATCAAACCGGAAGACGCAAAGATTGCATCAATTCGCGATTGGCCTAACCCCCTCACTTTGACAGAATTGCGGTCGTTCCTTGGACTAGCCAACTATTATCGGAAGTTTGTTAGACACTTCACGATAACTGTTGCACCCCTTCCCAGATTGCTGAAGAAAAAACCATCTGGAAGTGGGATTCAGATTGTACGGCTTCGTTCAAACGTCTAAAGAGATATCTAATTAATTATCCGGTTTTGAAGGTTGTTGATCCTTCTTTGGCCTTTGTCATCACAACCGTCGCCAATCAGTACAGGATAGGCGATGTACTCCAACAGGACGACAGGAATGGATACAGGCCTGTTGAATTTATGTCCCGACGACTGCCTAATGACAAAGTCGCCGCTTCTACGTATGAGAGGGAGTTGTTTGCTCTCCGCAAAGCTCTAGATAACTATCGACACTATCTCCTAGGACGCCACTTCAAAGTCTACTCAGATCATAAGACACTTCGCTGGCTTAAAACACAGGCCCGAATGACGCTTAAATTGACGAGGTGGGTTGCTGAGATTGATCAGTATGACTTTGAACTTAAGCCAGTAAAGGGGAACTATAATGTTGTCGCTGATGCATTAAGTCAAAGATCCGATTTCTTCGGTGCCATTATAACATATCTAGATGTGGGCACCGATGTGCAAGAGAAAATTAGAAATGCGTATTCCACAGATCCTGTTTATGGCGCTATGATTAAGCGTATACAAGAAGCACCTCAAGAGTTTCCTAACTATCGTATTACACAAGGTCTGTTGTTTGAAGGGACAGATGTAGATGGTCGGCTTTGTATTCCTAATGTGGAAGAGATCAAAAGTCTGATCTGGGGGGAGTGCCATGACACTGAAGGCCATTTTGGATGGAAGAAGACGTATGCGAACCTTTTGCGTTCCTACACTTGGGCCTCGTATGAAACCCGACTCCATCGCTTATGTGCAGGGCTGTCAAGTGTGCCAAAGAAATAAGAGCACTACCCAGCCTCCCCTTGGTCTTTTGAAGCCTTTGCCAATCCCAACAGGACCAGAAGACTCTCTGTCCATTGACTTTATATGGATACTAAAGTAAAAAGCAAGAATGGAAAAACGCACGTTATGGTCATCGTTGACAGGTTTAGTAAGTATGCTGTCTTTGTCGCATTACCGGCGGAAGCAAGAACAGAACTGGTAATCCGGGAATTCTTTAACCACTGGGTGAAGGATTACGGGCATCCTCTAACGATTGTAAGTGACAGAGATTCGCGGTTCACGAGTGAACAATGGCAGCAGCTAATGAACGTTTATGGATCTAAGTTGACTATGTCATCAGGTCGACACCCTGAGACAAATGGCCAGACTGAGCAAATGAACAAGATTTTGCAGCAGACGCTGCGTATGTATATATGTCCCAACCAGATTGACTGGGACGACCATTTGCCCAAAGTTGCTAGTGCTTATAATAACTATGTTCACCTATCTACGTGCAAGACTCCAATGGAGTTGCATTTGGGATGGCGTCCACGCAGACCTATCGATCGCCTGAACCTGGATCAAGTACATAAGCTTCCACTAGGAACAAGTGAATTTGCAATCCAATATCAAAAATACCTTGAGAAAGTGAAGGAGAATATACTAAAAGCACAACATCAAATGATAGAACAAGCAAATAAACACAGGAGACCTTCTCAGTTTGCTATAGGTGATCTGGTATGGGTTAAGTCTAAAGAGTTTGTTCCTGAGGAGAACATTTCCCAAAAATTGCTACCAGCCTACAGAGGACCTTGGCAGGTTCTGGATGTGATTGGAGATGTGGATGGACCTTACGTAATTGCGATTCCTCTACATTTGCATACGTATCCAGTGTTTCACGCCTCAAATCTCTTACCTTGCGTGACGAATGAGTTGTTTCCCAGTCGCAGATCGGCGATTCCTCCTAGAATGGATGGGAAATATGATGTGGACAAGATTATTGCTGAAAGTACTTTTCAAACTGGACGTAGAGGCAGACCCCAGCGACAATATAAAGTAAGATTTGCATATCAGGACCCAAGTGAAGATCGCTGGTTCACAAGAGAAGAATTGATCGAGTCTGCACCTCATATTGTATCTGCTTATGAAAGAGCCAGAAGAGGAAGAAGCATCATAGATAGATGAAGGTTTTCTCAGAGTACTTCGAAACTAGGCCGGCGAGAGTAAAAGGGCCTTTACCCGTTCAGACCCTGAATGACGAACGCAGCATAATGGGGCCCACTCGGCCAGAACTCAATTCGTGAAAAGCAGATCAAAAG
>BFEA01000444.1:1068709-1086421 GCA_003427395.1 Chara braunii
AATCAATCATTCAATCAATCAATCAATCAATCAATCAATCAACGACAAAAAAAAAATACAAGAAAAAAAAACGCGCTGTTTTATTTATTTTTTTCAAATTCGTTCAATCACAGCCACCTCCCCCCCAAAAAAAGAAAAATTGTCTTCTTTTTTGTTTTCGTTTCTGTGAGGGGGTGGGGCTGGGGGTGCGCCACCCCATGGCACTTCCCTAACCTCCAACCCCCCTCCCCACTGGCCGCCATACGGGCGCAAAGTCGCGCGGCCGCGGGGGCACGTCCGCGGGGTCCCGGACCTGGCCGCGGCCGCGGACTTCGCTACGCTTGGCCGCCTCCGAGGGGTATTCGTAGTGGAAGGCTGCAGCTGCAGAACAGTGTACGCAGCTGCAGATGACCTGTGGAAACCACCCAGAGGCAAACGGCCAAGCAGAGCAGCTGAACCGCGTTGTAAAACACCTGTTGCGGCATTACATCAAGCCCAATCAGGTGGACTGGGATGAGAAACTTGCTCTCATCGCCAGCTTGTACAACAACACTGTGCACAGCGCCACTGGGGTCAGCTGAACCGCGTTGTACAACACCTGTTGCGGCATTACAGCAAGCCCAATCACGTGGACTGGAATGAGAAACTTGCTCTCATCTCCAGCTTGTACAACAACGCTGTGCACAGCGCCACTGGGGTGAGTCCTAACCGTCTACTGCTGACTTTGAAGCCTAGACTACCACTGGTTTTCCTATTACCTGAGAACCAGCCAACTGCTGCACCTGGCACACTAGAGTTCACCTATCGATAGGAACAACTAATGCAGCAGGAAGTTGAACGGATGCACAGGGCACAAGCGGCGATGATAGAGTCTGAGAATAAGCACCGCCGCCCATCTACATTCCAGGTAGGGGACAGAGTCTGGGTTAAGTCATCAGAACTGGGTCAGGAGCACATGATCTCCCGCAAGCTCATGCCACAGTACTTTGGACCCCGGGAGGTTCTAGATATCGTCGGAGATTACCGGATGGGCCTTCATATGTAGTTCAGATCCCTGGTCACCTTCGCACTTACCCAGTCTTTCACGCCTCCAAGCTAGCACCTTTCAAGGAGACTGACCAGTTTCCTTCTAAAAACATGGATGGAGAGGTCGACATCGATGATATTGTGGGTCACAAGGAAATGCCAGTTCCAAGACCTACAGGCAGGGGACCTCCTCTGAAACCGAAGTTGCAGTACCATGTTCAGTTCAGACATCACACTGATCCCAAGGATGATAGATGGTTTACACGGGAGAAACTGATGCAGACCGCTCCACAGGTTGTCGCCCACTATGAGAAGTATGGAGGAGGGAATGACCTAGCAATGATACGCCTTGGAAAGAAATTCAAAAACAATCCGAAGGAGAAAGCGCCAGACTGAATGAACTTCTCAGAGGACTAGCGAAGTATGGAGGAGGGAATGTGAGGCTCCAGGCCTCGATAAGCCCTACTGGGCCCTATTTCCTGTATAGTCGGCTGCCCTAAGTGAAGGCAGGCTCGACTAAGGCCTACAGGCCTATTTTGGGGTCAACACACAACTGGGGAAATTCAGGCAGTTGCGCAGCGCCAGTTGGTTGAAAGCGCCCAGGCCCTGGCTGCCTATTTCGAATGTAACTGAGGCAGGCCCTGGGCCAGATTGGCAACATAAACCGAACACAGACAGCGGGCAGTTGGACACAGGCAACCACCACAGGCCCCAAGCCTGAATCATTTGGACTGGGGCTCAGCCTCTCTGGGCCTACCGGAAGCTTCTGGGCAGGGGCCCAGCGCAGCCAGGCTGCACGCAAGGCAGGCAGGCCACTTCCATTTAGGAAAGGGCCTGCCCACGCATTTGGCATTCGGGCACTGGCTGCATGCCGTGCAAGCGCTGCTGCGCTAACGCTGGCCAGCGCTCAATCGCTTACGGGCGAGCTAGAAGGAGCAGGCAGCCATAGCCGAGTTGTGCCGCTGTATGCTGGATGGGGTGCATTGTGGTTCTTGGGTGCTTTTGGCATCTGTGAGCTGGGGATCGAGGTTGTGAGAGATACGAGCGACATACCTGGTGCTTGAGGCGAACAGCATTGGCCGAGATCTGCTCGTACTTCGGGGAGCTGTTGACGTCATCAGCGGCATCGTAGATAGGCGATATAGGATCTACCATTTGTAGTCTGGGCGTCGAGCGCCAAATAGGATATCGACATTGGTTCTTCGTTGATGATGATAAGACTATGCCAGCATTGTCAATTATGAGCTTTTGATGTGCTCTTATTTGGTGAAACTCCTGATGCAATTCTGCTATTGGTCCGAGGTCACAACTATCTGGACTCATGTGTATGATATTGTTTAATTTCTGTAGTTCGCTATCGCTCATTTTCCTTGCAATAGCTTAATTACCCAAAAAAAAAAAAAAAGCTCGAATCTTAATTAAAATTTTTCCCAAAATTTATTCGGAATGAACCTTAATTAGTTTGGAATTTGTGAAATTATTTCTTTCTGATATCTCAAACTTTTCACTTCTTTTTTGAAATTTCCTTTCCAAAATTCAAAAATACCTTTCATCAATTCTTTTTCAATTTTTTTTCACATACCTTAGAATTACAGCATTCTTCTTTTTTCAAAATTTCTTTCAAAATACTTTTAGTTCAATTCTTTTTCGCAATTTTTATAATCCAAAAATACTTCCAATCAATTAATTCTTTTTCAGCATTTGCTTTTTCGAAATTCGAAATACGTTTTCCTTTTCTCGTATATTTTAGAATTCATAAATTCCTTTTCAATTTTTTTCTTGAGATCAATTCTTTTGTAAAATTCTTTCTTGAAATTTGGGAATATTTTCGAATTACTTAGTTCCTTTCTCAAAATTTTCACGTTTTCTTGGAAAATCATACCCCAAAATTAATTTGAAATAAATTTAAACCCAAATAATTTTTTTTTTTTGAAACTAATTATTTCTTTTTCCCTTTTCCAATATTTTCAGTATTTATTTCTTCGAAAATTTCTGGAAACTTTCCTTTTGCTAGTTTCTCCTTCGGATTCTTTTTGAATTTCTTTCCAAGGGGTATTCTCGAATTAATTTCGAATAACTAATTCATTCGAAACGGAATTAATTTATTTTAATTCTTGTTTTGCAAATTTTATTTTTTGGAGATTATCGCAAGGAAGATGAGCAATAGCGAACTTCAGCAATCAAACAGCATCATACACATATGACCAGATAGTCGTGACCTCAAACCAAAAGCAGAATTGCATCACGAGTTTCACCAAATAAGAGTACACCAGAAGCTCATAATTGAAAACGCTGGAATAGTCTCATCATCATCATCAACGAAGAACCAATGTTGATATCCTATCTGGCGCTAGGCGCCCAAACTACAGATGGCAGATCCTATCTAGCCTAGACTACAATGCCGAAGATGACGACAACAGCTCTCCCGAAGTACGAGCAGATAGCGGCCAATGCCGCACGCTTCCAGCACCAGGTATGTCTCCCGCATCACTCACAACCAACACACAAATGCCACATGCACCGAAAGACCACCATGCGCCACACCCAGCCTACAGCCGCGCAGCTTGGCTATGGCTGCCTGCTCCTTCCAGCTCGCCCGTGAGCGTGTGAGTGCCAGACAGCTTCAGCGCAACAGCGCTTGCGCAGCATGCAACCAGCACCCGAATGCCCAAAGCGTGGGCTGGCCCTTTCCTATATGGAAATGGCCAGCCTGTGTGCGTGCAGCCTGGCTGTGCTGGGCCTCGGCCCAGAAGCTTCCGGTAGGCCCAGGGATGCTGAACCTCAGACCAAATGAATAGGCCCAGGGCCACCGACAGTTACTTGTGCCCAACTACCCACAGTCTGAGTTGGGCCTATGCTGCGAATCTTGTCCAGTGCCTAACTGAGATGCATTTGATAAAGGAGATCAGGGCTTGGGCGCTTCCAACCAACTGGCGTTGCGCAACTGCCTGCATTTTCTCCAGTTGCGAAGTAGTCCAAAATAGGCCTCTTAGGGTCCGTCGGGCCTTCCTTCACTTAGGGCGGCCGACGTTGTTGCAATTAGGGGCCCAGTAGGGCATATTGAGGCCTTTGCCTCGCATTCCCTCCTCCATACTTCGCCAGTCCTCTGAGAAGTCCAGTCTTCGATAATCTGGCGCTTGCCTTTCCGTACAGACTTCTCATAGTGAGCGACTACCTGTGGAGCGGTGTGGATCAGTTCCTCCCTTGTGAACCATTTGTCCTCCCTGGGGTTAGTGTGATGTCTGAACCGAACTCGGTACTGCAGCTTCGGTTTTGGAGGTCGTCCGCTGCCGGTTGGTCTTGGAACTAGCATCTCTCTCTGATCAACGATGTCGTTGATGTCGACCTCTCCATCCATGGTTGGGGGCAGCATAGAGCGACGAGAAGGAAACTGATCAGTTTCTTCAATGTTGCAAGCTTAGAAGCGTGAAAAACAGGGTAAGTACGTAAGTGACCAGGGATGCGAATAACATAAGAGGGCCCATCCGGTTCTTCCTCGACAACATCCTGAATCTCCCATGGTCCAAAGTATTGTGGCATGCGCTTGTGGGAGATCCCGTGCTCCTGTCCCAGTTCTGAGGACTTGACCTAGACTCTCTCTCCTACCTGAAACGTGGACAGGCAGCGGTGTTTGTTCTCAGACTCTATCATCGTCGTCTGTGCCTTGTGCATCTGTTCAACAGCCTGCTGCATTAATTGCTCATATCAATAAGCAAACTCTAAAGTCCCTGGTGCAGCAGAGGGTTGGTTCTCAGGTAGTAAGAAATCCATAGGCAGTCTAGGTCTAAAGGTTAATAGCAGACTATTCGAGCTCACGCCCGTTGTGCTCTGGACCGCGTTGTTGTACAGGCTGGCAATGAGAGCAAGTTTCTCATCCCAGTCTACCTGATTTGGCTTAATGCAATGCCTCAGCAGGTGTTGTACACCGCGGTTCAACTGTTCTGCTTGTCCATTTGCCTCGGGACGGTTTCCTGACGTCATCTGCAGCTGCGTTCCCTGTTCCGCAGCTGCGGCTTTCCACAGTTCACTTGTGAATCGCACATCACGATCACTGACTATAGACTTTGGCAATCCAAAATCTCTAATCCAGTTCTCTTTGCACATCTTAATCACATGCTCAATCTTCCCTGTCTCCGACATTAGCTCTAAGCTAGCGTACTTACTAAACCTATCCACGATAACAAAGATGTGTCTCATCCCGCTCTTGTTGGTGACCAGCGTATCCATGAAGCCCATGGACAGGCTTTCACCAAGCCTTTCAGGAATCGGAAGGGGCTTCAAAAGCCCAAGAGGAGCCTGTGTACTCGGCTTGTCTCTCTGTCAGATCTGACAAGTTTCCGCGTACAGCTTCGCATCTCTCATCATCGTGGGCCACCAGAACCGCTGCAGCAGATTGGCTGCAGTCTTTTTGAAACCAAAATGTCATGTGGCATCATGACACTCGCCTAAAAATAAACTACGCAAAGACTCCCTATCTGGCACACAGACGTTTATTCCCTGCCTCCTCAAGAACAGCAATCCGTTGACCATCTCAAACTCGGCAGAAGTTGCTTTGTCCTTCGCCTCTACTCTGCGTATGATCTCAGACATAAACTGGTCCTCGCGATAGGCTTCCACCATAGACTGAGTAACATTGTCCGCAAGCCCAAACTCGGTGATCAGCGCACCAGAGAAATCTGGTCTACGCGACAGCGCATCAGCAACCTTGTTGTCCTTGCCCTTTTGGGGCTCAAAGTCATACTGCTCTATGACTTCAATCCAACGCTTCAAAGCGTCAAAGAGCACAAGTTGGGTTCTCATCCACTTCAGAGTCTGGTGATCAGTCCTGACGTAGAAGAACCTCCCAAGGAGATAGTGTCTCCAATGGTTGAGCGCCTTGTAGATCGCATAGAGTTCCTTTTCATAGGTGGATTTAGCCACCTTCTGAGAGGGCATCTTTTTGGACATGTACTCTACTGGCCTCAACTTCTTCCCCTCTTGCTGCGCAAGTACGGCGCCTATGCCATATTGGCTAGCATCCGTAGTTACTACGGATGGCTTGTCAGGATCAGGAAGTTTCAAGACCTCATGATGCATCAACGCATGCTTCAGATGTCAAAAAGCAGGCTCGCATCTACCTGTCCACTCCCATGGGGTGTCAAGGCGAGTCAAGTCAGTCAAAGGGGCACCAACTATGCAATAGTTCTTCACGAAATTGCGATAGTAGCCGGTCATCCCTAAGAAAGACCTCATCTCAGTCACAGACTGAGGACGCGGCCAGTCACGAATGCTGGCCACCTTCGCGTCATCAGGCTTTAATCCCTCCGCAGAAATCTCATGACCCAAGTACAAGACACGGGTGCGGCCAAACTCGCTCTTCTCACCGTTGATCTTGAACTTGTGCTGTCCCAGAAGACTCTGGACTTTGTCCAAGTGCGCAACATGCTCCTCGATAGTCTTACTAAAAATAAGAATGTCATCAAGGTACATGATGACGAACTTATCCAAGTAGTCATGAAATATCCGATTCATAGCGTGTTGAAATGTGCCAGGAGCATTGCAAAGGCCGAAAGGCATCACCACAAACTCGTGCAGACCATACCTGGTCTGAAAAGCGGTTTTGTGTTGATCCTCGGGCCGGATTGCAATCTGATGGTACCCGGACTTCAGATCTACCTTACTGATGTACGGACACCCTTGCACTCTTCTAGCAAAACATCAATGCTCCGTAAGCGCTCTCTGTTCTTAATAGTGATGGCATTGAGGACCCTATAGTCCATGCACATCCTAAGCGTTCCTTCCTTCTTCTTGGCTACAAATAGGACTCGAGACCCATAAGGAGAAACACTCGGCCGGATCCAACCCTTTTCTACGAGTTCCTTGAGTTGTCGGCGAAGCTCATCAAGCTTGCCTGGAAACATCCGTTAGATCCTACCCTTCGGGATGCTAAACCCTGGGATAATCTCTATCGCGTGGACGACCTCCCTCTCAACAACCCCTGTCGGCTAGTCAAATAGATCAGGGTATTTAGCAACCACTCCCTCTATCTCCGGCGGCATTTTCACCGGCTCGCCTGCTGCAGAGACATAAACTAGATACATACCCTCCTCATGATTTTGCTTATAGTAATTATAGAACGCTGCCGCACACATGCATCCATGGGACTCGATCAAACTACTAGCTTTAAACTTATGTAATCTGGCGGTCCCTCCACCTGGCAAAGTGTGTTTGACCAGTTTTCGGTCCCAGTCAAACTGGGGTTGTGCCACAGAGAGGTAGTACATATCTAACAACATATCCATGGGGAGTTCATCGCTCACTAGGAACGACACTCGATATCTCAGTTCCCCTACCGCGTACGGGAAACAACACTCAACATCTTGGAGGTAGTCGTTGACTTCCATGCGTTGTTTGTTGGCACAGGTCAACTCCACAGGTCGACTCAGGCGCTGCACTTGCCCCTGTAAACGCAGCCTCTCAACGGACGCGCGACTAATGAAGTTCCTAGTCGAGCAAGTGTCATAATAGGCCCCGACCTTGCGCCCGCCAATGACCACCTCGCTGACGAACATCTCACCCTTAGGGGCTTTGACCAATGCCGTCCAAGAAGCTAGCAGGTCTGTTCTAGAATCACTCCTCCTCTACTTCCTCTAAGGACTCAAACACATTCATCGAAAAGAGGGTCGATGTGTCTGAACGTGTTTGCGGGACAACGATGGAGTCAGTACCTTGGGCCATCTCTCGAGATGGTGGGGGTGTGTCCACCACCTCGACCCTAGCAGGAACAACAACTATTCCTACTGTTCCCAAAGCAGTGCCAGAAGTGCTAGCCACATTGCTACCAACGGGAGCGGAGGATCCCAACGCCTGCCCCATTGTAGGCGGGATCTTTTCGGTTACCTTCTTATTTCAGCACTTGAATTGGTTATGGCCATATTGGCCACAACGGATACAAGCCTGCCTTGTATACCGATCTCTCCACACATCCTCAGTGAGACCTGCTTTCTCCCATGAAGGAGCATTGGGGTCAACTTGAGTCCTTGACCGGGAACCTCCTCGGCGTCTACCGGTCGCCTTTCCTTTTTGAGCTACGGAAGCGACTACTCTTCCTCCTGAAGCCTCTACGCTGCCTGCCTCTGAACCTACTCCCGCCTGGAACTCGTCGTCCAACTCGATGGTAAAACCATCGTTGTCGACGAACATGATGCGGCCCTTCGCCTTCCAGTTGGGAGGCAGTGACTTCTTCCTACCATCCGTCGTGGGGTTACGTCCATGCCCTATCTTTGCCTCAAGGTCTAGGGCCTTCTTACTGAACGAGGGAAAGTTGTGCATGTTGATGTTGAGCTCACCTGCCAACTGATTCCTAAGAGGCATGGGAAAGCATCTCAGGTAGGAGGTGAGTAAAACCTGGGGGTCATAGCGAACCCCAGGGACACAAATCGGGTGCTCTCCAGCGTAAGTGGCCTCCCTTACCAACTTGAATTGCCTCGTGTGCAGTGTCAGGATCGCGTCAGTGGCCTTTTGGGCCTCCTGACGATCATGCCACCTATCTTCCACCAACTTGAGGAAGTCATCCAGTTTCTGGGTGACTGCCCAAGAGCGGAAGTCATGACCATACCCCTGGAGCTGCACTAAGCCACTCAACCATCTTGTTGCACTCCCCTCTAGGTAGGATGCAGCCACAAGCACTTCCTCGTGCGGCAAGGTAAGTTTGCACTTGACATAGACCGGCACTGCCCTCAACCAAGTGTCGAGGTCTTCGCCCCTCTTATCCCCTGTAAAGGGTTTCGGAGTGGCGATGGCCGTCTTTAGTACCCACTGACTTTGTCCCGGTCCCTGCATCATTCCGGGCTGTGGACCCAGTGGTGCAGGCTGCTGCACTGACTGTTGGGGTTGTGTACCCTGCGACTGTGCAGGTTGTGAGACAGCAGGCTGCACGCTTACGACAACCTGCGACGGAAGTTGGGTGAACACTGTTTGTACAGGAACCTGTAAACTAGGACCTGCTGAGAACCCTCCTTATAATGGCATGTCCAGGGAAACGGTATGCGCCGATGTTGGGGTTGTATATGGGGATACCCCAGTCACCGGTGGGACAAACGGAGGAGGATGTACAACAGGGCAGGCACCGGACCCAGAAAGTGATGGTGACGCCTGCATTCACCCGACTAACACAGCTAGACTCTGTTGGATGTCCTGTAAGATCTCCATTTGATCTTGCGTTTCTACTACGCTCAACAAGACCGATCGTATCGTCCTCACGTCACCCTCCATCTCTGTAGTGTCCAACTCACTAACGTCTGCTTGCGTTCGTTGTATCCTAGCTCTTCTTCTTATCATTCTCTTTTTCTCAGCCTTAATCTTTCCCAAAGCCTGTTGTAGTTGTGCCGCGCAATCAGCAGCTCGCTGTATGGCGACCTCCTCGGGAGTCATCACTAACGGTTGGCTTGCCATAACGCCAGTGGACTGACTCACGGTTTGTGCGACCATTGACCCCACACAACCTGAACTACTAGCCAGAGAAATTTGTTGTGCGGCAGTGGGCATGGTTGCTGAAGTAGCCGCCTCACTTACGAGTGCCCTGCTAGCCTCTGCTGCTCTAGCTCTCCTCTGCTGCTGCTGCCTCTCTCTCCGCTGGCGAAACAAATATTTGTCGCCTTCTGGTTCTAATGCCAAGTGGGCACTTGGGCGTCTGGCCGATCGCAAGATCCGGTCGTCCTCTCTAGTGTCCTCCCTGTCGCTCATAGGCTACAACACTATACACCGCCTGCACTAGGACAATCAAGTTGCCTACCGTAGCATAATGTACAGACCAATTTAAAATAATTGGTGGTTGGGTCAGAGTAGATGAATTTGGGTTCAACAGGTAAGTTCGGATTCCTACAAATGATACTATTCCACTTTGACTAGTTCGCAAACAGAAAACACAATGAACAGAGTACAGTTCTAAACTATGCTGTCTGTCAGATGTCAATGGCAGTACATTTAACTTATCAAAATAAAAATAAGATCATTTGTTGGGTCTGTTTACAGCATGGGATCTTACTCAAACCTATCACCTGGAATCTACCCCTTCCCCCAATTCCCCTTGATTGTCACTTTACGCCAGCGTCCCTCAGCAATCCGATTTGGCGTGCATGACTAAAGGTGTGCACACGGCCCACCCCTGTGCCCCGAGTAGCTGCTGAGCTGGCCAGCCCTGCACTGTGTTTATCCTCGCCTGCAGCGAGCCTTACACCCATTGGCTGATCCAGAGGCAATTTAACGACCGCCCCCAAGTGTTTCCCCAACCGGTGTCTATTTATAGAGGCCCGATACTCGTCTCTCCCATAGGGCTGGCCTGCCCTTCAGTACCCCTTCTATGAGCGCAGCAAGCAAAAAAGGACAAAGCAGCAAAGCATGCGTACTCTACTCCCGGTGGATTGGCATGGTGACCGTGACCCAGTGCTCCGTCCAGGGCCCTTCAAAAAGCACCGCCCTCTCCTTCTAGATGCTCCACGAGAACAATGCCGACTCTCAAGGTTGAGCGCACACGACACCTCACATGAGAGGACTCTCAAGAAGGAACTCACAACCTCACGGTAAGAAGTGATGAAGAGGGCAGATAAGGTTAAGAGCAACGTACCTCATTATAGCTGCCCCCAACCACAGATATTCTCACCAGATGACCTAATGGCAATTGTGATGACCAGTCACTGCATCGGCACAACCAGCATTATCTCGCTGTTCCACCTCAACATCAATCAACCACCACATGGTTCTCATCACACTGCGAACACCCAATATAGACACCGTAGCCTTCCTGGCGATTCCCCTCTCCTCCTAGGTCGCCACACCTTGTCCTTGTCTACGCCCTCCTCACTACACACCACCTACGACCTCACTCACCAAGCAGACCGCATGTATGTACCGCATAGGCAGAAGACAAGCGCCAGATTAGCGCAACGTACCACAACTCTTACACCAAATTGCAAGGAAGATGAGCAATWGCGAACTTCAGCAATCAAACAGCATCATACACATAAGACCAGATAGTCGTGACCTCGAACCAAAAGCAGAATTGCATCACGAGTTTCACCAAATAAGAGCACCAGAAGCTCATAATTGACAATGTTGGAATAGTCTCATCATCATCATCATCAACGAAGAACCAATGTTGATATCCTATCTGGCGCTCGGCGCCCAGACTACGGATGGCAGATCCTATCCAACGTAGACTACAATGCCGAGGATGACGACAACAGCTCTCCTGAAATACGAGCAGATAGCGGCCAATGCCACACGCTTCCAGCACCAGGTATGTCTATCGCATCACTCACAACCTCGTTCCCCAACACACAAATGCCACATGCCCCCAAGGACCACCATGCGTCACACCCAGCCTACAGCAACGCAACTTGGCTATGGCTGCCTGCTCCTTCCAGCTCGCCCGTGAGCGCGTGAGTGCCAGCCAGCTTCAGCGCAGCAGCGCTTGCGCAGCATGCAACCAGCACCCGAATGCCCAAAGCGTGGGCTGGCCCTTTCCTATATGGAAATGGCCAGCCTGTGTGCGTGCAGCCTGGCTGTGTTGAGACTCGGCCCATAAGCTTCCGATAGGCCCACGGAGGCTGAGCCTCAGACCAAATGAATAGGCCCAGGGCCACCGACAGTTACTTGTGCCCAACTACCCACAGTCTGAGTTGGGCCAGGGCCTGACTCAGATGCATTTGAGAAAGGAGATCAGGGCCTAGGCGCTTCCAACCAACTGGCGCTGCGCAACTGCCTGCATTTTCTCCAGTTGCGAAGTAGTCCAAAATAGGCCTCTTAGGGTCCGTCGGGCCTGCCTTCACTTAGGGCGGCCGACGTTGTTGCAATTAGGGGCCCAGTAGGGCATATTGAGGCCTTCGCCTCGCATTAACTTCTTTGATAAATCAATTGATGTTATTCTACCCTTGAAAATAGGAACCCCTCCCGGGCATGACACGCAGAACCAGGAACTCTCAACACACAGTCGCCGACGCCGCCGCTGCTGCCACTGCTAACGCTGCTGCAGATGCCTCCACCTCATCTACTGCCACCACCTCAGCTGTCGCTGCCACCTCAGCCGTCACTACCACCGCTTCCTCCCCCACCATGACCCAGTCATCCAACATCGAGATGCCCTCCGTCAACACCCAGTTCGTTAACAGCCTCTGCTGCAAACTCATTGGCCAACAAGCTGCCGACGAAGAGGCCCCCGTTGACTCTTCCACCCTCGTCTCCCTCATGACCAACATGCAAGCCACCCTCGACTCCCTCCAAGCATCCCTCTCTGGCCTCTCCCAACTGATAACCGCCGTCGAACAACAACAGGCGTCCGCCGCCATCCAGATCGTAACCACCATCCTTTCCCCATCTTCCGCCTCCACATCCACCGCCCTCTCTGCTAACACATCATCCACACCCCCGCCTTCATCCACCACCACCTCCACCGCAATCACCCCACCGCACAAGACGACAACCCCCGTCGTCACCCAGTCATCAACCATTCTCCCCCAGTCAAAACCTATCATGACTTCATCCACTATTACTTCCACACCACAAGCCCTGCTCCCCGTTCTTCCAATACTTCCTCCGTTTGCCCTCCTCCTGACCAATCCCACCACCGATTTCACCCGGGTACCGTCCTCCTCACCCAAACTTGATTTCAACACCCTCGCCACCACAACAACTTTAACGGGCATCATTCATCTCTCCTTCCGATCAATGGACATCCCCCCCTCCACCGGCCTTACCCACGAGGACGTCTTCGTCTTCCTCGACAAACTCTACGACGGCTTCTCCCTCCACGATGTCCCTGTCACACACTGGTCCCTATTGCCAGCACCAGATTACAGGAAGGCGCCGCTCATTCCTGGTACACCGAACGTGCTAACCGCCAGCAAGCAAGTGTGGAACCCCCTTCCTTCCTCGAGTGGGCCAACCTCATCACTTGTACATTCCAACCACATAAAACGGTCGATGACTATTTTGAGCAACTCAGTCGCCTTCGACAGAACGGCCCAACCGACCGTTTTGTCCAATACATCCGTGTGTTGCGGCAACACATCCCCCTTGACTTCGTCAGCGATGCCACATTCATCTCCCGCTTCAAACGGGATTTCCCACCCCGTACAAGGACGCACTCACATCCGCCCCACCCCGCCCACGATTCTTTCATAACATCACCGACGAAACCTTTCTCTCTGCCGCCTCAGACGAGTTCTCCGCCCTCGACCCCGACACCCTCTCCAACCCACTAGACACCACATCGCTCTCGTCCAACAAACTCTCTGTCATCCACCACATGCGGATGGAAAAGAGAGGATGCACTAGCCGTCCCCCTATCAACACCCACCCAACCCATCTCACAAAACTCACGTCGCAGGAGTGAACCTATCTCCAAGCTATGGGTGGATGTTTCCAGTGCCGACAATTAGGACATCAACTGACAAGCTGTCCAAATACCAGACAGTTCACACACCAGGCACCCCGGTCCACGGCCCCCCAACCCGCCACTTCCGCATCCGCCACTTCCGACACCTCCTCCACTTAAACATTGTACCCATGATCACCACGAACCACCACTGGCATCGGGGACTAGTTTGTCTGCCATCCCATCGATGACGACCTCTATCCCACCAATGGCCCAATTGGCATCGACAATTCGTCTGCCAACCCCCTCCAAGGTGACACACTTCCCACAGGCTGATCCCCAAGCATCGCCTGACACCGCTCCCACTGGTACATGTTCCTCTACCCTTCTCCCGAATCCATCCTCCATCACCTTCTCTGATGTTGTGAGGAACAAGCCCAACATGATCGGCTTGTTAGATTCGGCACTGAACAACGTCGCCTTAACGCCATCATCTCCACCTCCTACTCATCCCACTTCCACCTCAAGTTTATCGCCGCCACCCTTGGTGTGTCTACAACCAAGTTTCGGGCCCTCCTTGACATTGGAGCTACCGTTACCTTTATCACTGGAGCATATGTCTCAAAAGCCGGTCTCATGTCTACCGGTTACGACTCCCCGATTACCATTCGTTTAGGGGACAAAGACACCGCTGTCGTAGTAGATCGCACGGTTCCCGAGACCACCATGACTGTTGGAACCCTCCGGAGTCAGGACTCATTTGATGTCATTCACTTGATGTGCGACATCGTTTTGGGAACACCTTGGCTGGACCACTACATGCCATACGCGTTCCACCCCAACTTCGTTCGCCTCACCACCCCTCGACACGCCCATCGACATCCCCTATTTCCCCCACCCTACCTCCCAAAACTCTGTCACTCCCCACCAGTTTCTCCACATGGCCCGTCACAACGCCAACTCCACCTACTACTACTACCTTTTTCAAGGAGTTCATTGAGTTGGCGCTTCATTTCTTCGGCTTCCGGGACGAAGAGTTAGTATGGACGGCGGCACGGCGAAGGGTGGCCGGATTCCAGATCAATGGTATAAGATACACCACGATCCGGGGGTAATCCGACAGGCATGGACTCAGGAAAAACGTCTTTGAACTCGTTGAGGATAGAGGTGAGGGCGGGATCGAAGGGCGGAGCTTGATCGGTTTTGTTCGTAGGCTCCCCCCTTCGATCCCGCCCGCACCTCCATCCTCAACGAGTTCAAAGACGTTTTTCCTGAGTCCTTGCTTGTCAGATTACCCCCGGATCGTGGTGTATCTTATACCATTTACCTGGAATCCGGCCACTCCTCGCCGTGTCGTCGTCCATACGAACTCTCCATCCCGGAAGTCGAAGAAATGAAGCGCCAACTCAATGAACTCCTTGAAAAAGGATTCACTAAGCCAAGCTCCTCCCCCTTCGGTACAAGCTGCCTTTCGTAAAGAAAGGCGGAACCTCCGAACTAAGGATGTGCACAGACTACCACGCCTTGAATCGGATCACGATCAAGAACAAGTACCACCTACCTCGGATCTCAAAGCTTCTTGATCGCCTCCGTGGAGCCAAATATTCTACCAAGATTGACCTCCGCAGTGGCTTCCACCAGATCCGCATCCGCGAGAAGGACATCCACAAGACCGCATTCCGCTCTCGCTTCGGGCACTACGAGTTCCTCGTGATGCCTTTCAGACTCACCAACGCCCCCGCCACATTCCAATCCACCATGAATCACATCTCCCGGGACCTCCTTGAAGTCTGTGTCGTCGTCTACCTTGATGATATCCTTGTCTACAGCCCCACCTTTGAGTCCCACCTTCAGCACCTTCGCCAAGTCCTCTCTATCCTCAGAGAGTAAAAATTATACGCCAAGCGCAGGAAATGCACCTTTGTTGCCGCAAGAATAGAATACCTTGGCCATATCGTCTCTACTGAAGGTATCCGCATAGACCCGTTGAAGGTCACCGCCCTCATTGAGTAACCCCCTCCCAAAACCCTACTCCAACTCTGCTCAATCCTCGACCTTGCCAGCTATTACCGGCCCTTCATCCGCAACTTCCCCGACATCTCTTACCCACTCCACGAACTCACACGCAAGGACGAGCCCTTCAATTGGAACGACCGCCGTTAAAATGACTTCGATTTCCTCAAACAAACCATCACTACGGCCCCCGTCCTCAAGATCACAGACCCCTCTCGACATTTCTGCGTTACCACTGATGCATCCGACTTCACCATTGACGTCATCCTCTCGCAACATTCCTCGCGACACTTTTGAACCCCCCTCCATCAAAGACTCCCCCACCCACCCCGAGGCTCCACCCGACGAATACCCCATTGCCTTCGCAAGCAAGAAACTCCTTCCCGCAGAGATGAACTACCCCTCCAACGAGAAGGAACTCCTCGTCGTAATCCACGCCCTCGAAGTCTGGCACCCGTACCTTGACGGGCAATACTTCATCATTCGCACCGACAACACCATAGTCTCCTCCATTCTCACCAAGAAAGACATCACGCCCCGCCCAGCCCGTTGGTTAGACCTTCTTGCCCAATTCACATTTACCATTTGCCACACTCCCGACAAAAGCAACCGCGTTGCCGATGCCATCTCGCAACGCCCCGACCACAATCCCCCCGAGAAAGTCTGCGCCTCCATGACCCACATTAAACTGCCCGTTGATTATACCTTCTTGCCCAATTCACATTTACCATTTGCCACACTCCCGGCAAAAGCAACCGCGTTGTCGATGCCCTCTCCCGACGCCTCAACCACAAGCCCCCCGAGAAAGTCTACTTCTCCATGACCCACATAAAACTCCTCCCATCGCTCCATCACCATATACACAAGGCTATCTCTCATGCCCCGACTTCTCAACCGTCCATAACAAGCTTCGTTACCTCGACCCTGTCCCCGACTACTCCCTCTGCGACAATCTTCTCTACATCGACACCAAAGGCACTTGCCAACTTTGCATCCCCGTCGCACGCGGTCTCCGTACCCAGCTCTTGGCAGTGCGAGACATCTCGGGTTCCAGAAAACCTTTGACACCATCTCCCGCAACTTCCACTGCCCTTCCCTACTCGCCAACATCAAAGCTTGCATTTGCTCATGCCCCACATGCTAAGTCGTCAACCCTTAAAACCAGGTCAAACCCGACAAGTGACGGTCATTGCCTATTCCCACTCACCGGTAGCAGTCCATCTCTATGGACTCCGTGCGCGGTCTACCCAAGACCGACCATGGCCATGACTGCATCTATGTCATCATCTGTCGCTGGACTAAAGACGCACAGTTCATCCCTTGCACTACTTCGCAGAACGCCAAAAACGTCGCCACTCTCTTCTTTAATCATGTCGCACACCATTACAGCCTCCCCGAGAACATCATCGGTGACTATGATCCCCGCTTCCTCTCACAATTCTGGAAACTCCTCTTCAAAGCATATGGAACCACGCTCAAGTATAGCACTACATTCTACCCCCAGACTCATGGACAAACCGAGAAGATGAACAATACTCTCCAAAGAGTCCTGCGGCAGTATTGTCATCCACACCAACACGACATGGACCAGTTGCTCACAGCCGCCGAGATCGCCTACAACAACGTTGTTTGTCCCTCCACTAACATGTCCGCATTCTACCTCGACCTTGGCTACCATCCTCGCTTGCCCTCTGACTTTTTGCTTCCTTCGCAACTTAACCCCTCCACCCCCTGCCCTTCTCTCAATGAGTGGGTATCAACAATGAACAGACTCCTCCGAGAAGCCACCGAAGCCCTTGAAGGAACACAAGAACAACAAGCCAACAAGACCAACAAACACAAACGTAATGTAACATTCAAAGTAGGGGACAAAGTTTGGCTCTCCGCCAAACGCTTTGAACCCGAACACAGCTTGTCCAAGAAACTCTCGAACAAGTGGCTCGGACCCTTCCCCATCATTGAACAAACCTCCCCCGTCAACTACGAACTCCAACTCCCCCCTGACATGAGTCGTGTCCACCCTGTCTTCAACGTAGAATACCTAAAGAGTACCATGAATCCCCAACCCCATTTCGCTGACCGCCCAGATCCTAGACCTCCACCAATCATGTTACCCACGAGCCTTGAATTCGTCGTCGAAGCCATCATAGGACGAAGAACTACTCGGGTATCTGACTTCCCTGAACCAATCACATTATACTAGATGACATGTTGCGGCTTCGCTCGTAAAAGCAAATGCGTCAGGTGATGCACGGCGGGGGGAGGCAACCGACCGATGGAAACTCTCTCTCTCTCTCTCTCTCTCTCTCTCTCTCTCTCTCTCTCTCTCTCTCTCTCTCTCT
>BFEA01000444.1:1097125-1128435 GCA_003427395.1 Chara braunii
TAAAAGCTCTGTTCTTGTAAACCACCGGTCGTCCTCGGGTTCCTGGTATGCAAACCTAACTTTGTACTGTTTCTGGGGACGACCTCGGCCTCCTGTCCTAAACACGTCCTCTTCCACAATGCCCTCTACATCATACGCGCCATCCATGTCTGGAGGAATCATCGACCTTCTGGAAGGGAACCTGTCAACCGTGGTGCAAGGCAACAACTTAGAGACGTGGAAGACTGGGTACTTGTGGAGGTGTGCTGGGATCTCTATCGTATACGACGGGCCGTCCTCTCCTCCTTTGACTTCAAGGACAGGCCACGGTCCTCCATATGCAGGTGAGAGCTTCTGCGAGATGTTTTCCTCCGGTGCGAACTCCTTTGACTTGACCCAAACTAGGTCACCTACCTGAAACTGTGAAGGTCGGCGGTGCTTGTTAGCCTGCTCTATCATGCGGTGCCGGGCCTTCCTCAGGTTGTCTGTGACCTTAGCAACCTCTTGCTCATGATGGAGTGCGAACTCTCGAGTACCGGGTGGATGTCTCTAGATCTGATCCCGGTTTAGTCCTTCTAGTGGTCGCCTAGGTTTAAAAGACTTTTGTAGTTCATTAGGAGTCGGACAAGTAGCTAAGTGAACGCTGTTGTTGTAGGCGCTTGCTACTTTGGGGATCAACTCGTCCCAATCTAGCTGATCTGGTCTAATGTACGTTCTGAGTAGCTGTTGCAAGATCTTATTCATCTGTTATGTCTGACCGTTAGTCTCGTGTCCTGACGACATCAACAACTTAGACCCATATACTTTCATAAGATCTTGCCAGTGCTGGCTGGTAAACCGGGTGTCCCTATCACTTACTATGGACAATGGCATACCATTCTCGCTTACCCAGAAATCAAAGAACTTCCTTATAACTAACTCTGTACGGGCCTCTGAAGGCAAGGGAACAAATACTGCATACTTACTAAATCTTTCTACTATGACCATGACTTGAGTTTTTCCATGTTTGCTTCCGACTCCAATATCCATGAAGTCAATGGACACTGAATCTCCGGGTCCGGAGGGAATAGGCAAGGGTCTAAGAAGACCTAGGGGGGCTTTAGTCGTAGCTTTATTACGCTGACACACTTTGCAACTGCGCACATATTCTATGCAGTCTGCTTTCATGCCTGGCCACGTATAGGACATCATCAGGTTAGCTAAAGTCTTCTGCCATCCAAAGTGCCCTTCTGTATCGTGGCATTCCCCTAAGATCAGACTACGGATCTCTTCACTATTGGGGACACATAGCCTGTCAGCAACATTAGTCTTTTCAAACAGTAGCCCATTCGTGGTCCGGTAGTGTGGCTCACTATCTGGGGCTTCCCTTACTCTTTTGAGCAGCAAAGCAGCTCACCATAGATTGGGTCCTGTGCATAGGCATCTCTTACTTTCTGCTGCAGATCGGCCCCTATGTCTAGATAGTGTACTACCGCACCGAAATAATCAGATCTCCTGCTTAGCACATCAGCTACCACGTTGTACTTGCCTTTAACGGGTTTTAACTCAAAGTCATACTGGTCTATCTCAGCAGCCCATCTGGTCAACTTGGGCGTCATCTTGGCCTGTGTCTTTAGCCATCTAAGAGTCTCGTGGTCTGAATAAACCTTGAAGTGCCTCCCAAGCAGGTAGTGTTTCCAGTGCTCTAGAGCTTGCCTGAGAGCGTAGAGTTCCCTCTCGTATGTCGATGCGGCGACTTTCTCTGAAGGCAGCCTGGCTGACATGAACTCTACGGGCCTATACCCGTTGCCGTCATCTTGCTGTAGAACGGCACCTATGCCATATTGACTCGCGTCTGTAGTAACAACAGATGGCAATGATGGATCGACAACTTTGAGAACAGGGTACTCTATCAAAGCCTTCTTCAATTTCTTGAAGGCTGACGTACAATCCTGATCCCACTTCCAGATAGCTTCTTTCTTCAATAGTCTACGAAGGGGAGCAGCGATCGTAGAGAAGTTCCTCACGAACTTCCTGTAGTAGTTAGCCAGTCCTAAGAAAGAACGCATCTCTGTTAGTGTCTTAGGAGTTGGCCAATCTCTGATGGATGCTATCTTGCTATCCTCACGCCGAATACCATCGCCGTCAAGTACATGGCCTAGGTAAAGGACCTGTGTCTTGTCCCCTTCGCACTTCTTCGGGTTAATCTTAAAGTTAGACTCTCTGAGCTTACTTAGAATCTGTCGTAGATGGCCCTCATGTTCCTCGAGGGTCTTGCTGAACACTAGGATATCGTCTAGGTAAACTACGACGAACCTATCTAGCCAAGGTCTAAACAAGTCGTTCATACAGCACTGAAATGTTGCAGGTGCATTAGTAAGTCCAAATGGCACCACTATGAACTCGTAATGCCCATACCTTGTCCTGAACGCCGTCTTATACTGATCGTCAGGGTGGACCTCTATCTGATGGTACCGTGATTTTAGATCTATCTTCGAGAAATATTTGCACCCCTGAACTCGATCTAGCAAATCATCTATACGCGGTAATGGCTCTGGACTCTTAATCGTGATGGCGTTCAGTCCCCTGTAGTCAATACACATGCCCAACTCTCCCTCCTCCTTTGGGACAAACAGAAGAGGTGCACCGAACGGCGATGAACTAGGCCGGATCCATCCTTTTTCTAGGAGCTCATCAAACTGCCTGCGTAGCTCCTCTAACTCTTTGGGAGACATCCTGTAGACTGGCCCCTCTGGCGTTCTACTGCCAGGTTCTATTTCTATTCGGTGCTGGATCGGTTTGGGCACTACCCCTGAAGGTGGTTCATATAGATCCTTATATTCTTCCAGCAGACTGGCAATAGCAGGATGGATCTTTTCTTCCTCTATAGGCTGATCGGACACTGGCCTAACATAGACCACGAACACCTGCTCTTCAAGCTGCTCCTTTCGCACAAGCCTGGCGAATGCAGGAGCGCTGAGGCAGCAATGGGCAAGGGGATTATCTACCCCGGACTCATGGAACAGGCGGACTTTCTTGACTTCGCCTGACGCACAAGGGAGCGTACACTCATGCTCTCTTAGGTGAAGTGTGGCTCCTACTGCCTCTCCCCAATCTGTGCCTAAAACTATGTCAAACGGGAGACTCTCTTCTACAAGGAGGGTCAGGGAGTGCAGTACCTTCTCTACCTTGCCATCTTTCTCCAGGCGAAAGCAGGCGTGAACCCCCTCAACATACTCTTCGACGCGCATCCTACTATTGTCTGCGAGGATGCTGACCACAGGCTCTTCTAGTCGTTGGACCTTTAGGTTCAACTTCAACTTCCTCAACGCTTTACGACTAATAAAGCTCCTAGTCGCCCCGATGTCTATGAGGGCTCCTACTCCAGCTCTAAATATCTCTACATCTGCGAGGATTAGTTTTCCTTTACTATCCTTCTTCATCTTGGCCCAGGCTTGCCTCCTCTCTCTCAGTTCATCGGCTAAGCCTGTGAGGGAAGCGCCTAAAGAGGCCCTAACACAAGCGAGCTCTGGACAGCTTACTAGACGCTGGCCTGCAACCTCTGCCATGGAAATATGTGGAGTGGGAGACTCTACTTCGCTGGCACGCTCAGATCCACATACTCCTGAGGTAGGGGCAGTTGCAACCCCTACCGGCGACTGTCTTTTGCTGCCCCAGATACAACACGGTCCCTATACTTAGGACAAAATTTGATAATGTGGCCCGGGTCCCCGCAGAATACGCATTGAGAACTATTAATGCGTTCTTGCCATACCCTTTGATCTATACCCAGGTCTAACCAAGGTCGGCCTTCTGGCTGGCCTGGATGTCACCTTCCTTGTCTGGGAGGTGACCAACTAGAACGCGGACGATTAGACGGGGGACCTCCCCTTCCTCCCGCTTGGCGGTTGCCATAGCCACCAACCCCCTGGCCGCCCTGCCCTCGGCCACCCTGGGCCCGACCACTTGGGCCGAACCGTTGTCCTCCTTGCGGCCTCCCTCCAGCCGCGACAACAGCGTAGGTTCTCCCCTGGCTTGCGTTGTTGTCCTCCTCTAATCCCCACTCGATGTCAGAGTAGGGAACCTCCTCTGCACCACCTTCCTCCATCGTTAAGATCAGACTATCTTTGGCCTTGATTTGGCCTGAGATGGCGCATCCCTTCAACGTTTTTCCTTTAGACAGATCCTTGTGCCAGAACGTGGTAACTGGCGACGCTTGGGCGGCAAATGCAACTGCCTCCCAACTAAGTGTATCGTGCGTCATGCCCTGCTTATTCTTCTTCTCAAAGAAGTGTCCCTGAATATTTTCAGGCAGGGCGCGGTAGAAGAGGTTAAGGAGTTGCACATCAGTGACTCCATGCCCAGGGACCGCAATCAGTTCGTCCATAGCGGACTTTAGCGCATGCACACTCTTCCACTGGCGAGTGTGGATCATTTGGAGTTTGTCTGGGGCCTTAAGGCCCCGCGTGACATCAGAAAATCGCTCCCTGAGGGCTTTCAAGAAGACGGAGAGGGGTGTCAGTCTGGAGTATGTAACCATATCGTTATCGCAGTTGGCAGCGCGGGCTAGCGACCTAGCAAAGCTAGTTGCTTCGTCTCTAAGGACCTGGAAGCCCACCAAAGTGTGGTCTTCAGGTGTGACTCCCTGCAGATACATATAGGAGTGCACATTGGCCTCCCAGTTATCAAAATCTTCACCCTTCTTCCCACTGAAGGGTTCGGGAAATCGGACCTTGACTTTCTCGCGACGTGGTGGGGTCGGCTCCTCTTCCTTAGGGGCCGCTAGCTTGGCGCCTTCAATAAAGCCAGTACAAAGCTCTCGGGTCCTATTAATCGCAATGTGCACTTCGGTCAGCAGGTGTTTCATCATGTCGCACGCGAAGTCCTTGAACCCCGCGCGTATCGCGTCTATCTTGATGTCTTGACTGCGTTCGTACTGCATTTGTTCCCGCTGTGCGACTAATAAAGCCTCTACACTTTGGATCAGCGTATCTAGCTTGGTTGCTAGCTCAGTCTCCGCTCGGATCTTCCCCATCCTAACTTCCGCCGCTCTTANTCTCTCTCTCTCTCTCTCTCTCTCTCTCTCTCTCTCTCTCTCTCTCTCTCTCTCTCTGTGGTAGCCCCCCCCTCTATTCCACCCAGACGAGTAGATTCGAGTTGAGCCAACCCAACAACTAAAGATTTTCACCTCTTTAGCAAGCAACATGAATCATAATAGAACCATTTAGAACTGTGTTGTGTGTGTGTGTAAATGCCTTCCTCACACAATATCTGCTCTCTCCCTCTCACTCAACACTACTAGCTATGGCGCCTGACACTGTCCATTATGCACTCATCAGCCTCACTCGATGGTGACCACACAAGTCCACAGCAGCGCTTCCACCACAAACTCGAATGGACATCGTGTTGATGCTTCACTGCTGCTTGAACTTTTGTACTTGATGCACTTCCCAATCTTGGACCTTTGCGGACCCCTTTGCTGACGGCCAAGGTCAGCTTTCGACGCATCTTAAGTTTCGTGGACTTTCTAGGGACTGAGCTGCACTGGACCAACAGACTGATGACATGCAACCAACAAACATGGCCTGCCAAAATTTCCTTACCTACCAGCCCACTGGATGGACCTACAGGACTACTGTCTTATTGCACAGACTCGACCTATGACACCTACTGATTGGGGTTATGATACATGGACAATGGGACTTGGAACCAGAACCAGGACTTTGAGATGCATGAAATCCTTTCACTCCTGCCGGCATAAATTCAAGGTCCTCTGGGAAAGCTAAGACCTTTCCGTATTGATCCGCAATGTGAACGCCCCTTCTTCCTTATTCGTAGTGTGAGAATATGCTTGGGGCTGTGTCACTTGACTGTTCCTTTGGGAACCATCTATCCTCCTCAGGGTCCCAATACTACCAACCTGCTCTGTACTACTGTTGAGTCTGTCCCTTCTGCCTGTTCTTAGAGCTCAACTACGGAATCAATGACATAGCTGCCATCCATATCTGGTGGAATCATTAATTACTGAGGGGAAGGACCTATCTGAGCTGCAAGGCACTAGTTTAGACGCATGGAATACGAGGTAGGTACGCAGGCGCAGAGGGACATCAATCGCATAGGATGGGCCATCCACATCTCCTATCATGTCTAGCACTTCCCAGGCCCCCCTGTCGGCAGGCAGCAATTTCCAAGAAATCCTTTATTCTGGAAATGAGCTCTTTAAACTTTACCCAGACTACCTTCAGGTCACCTACAGCAAATGATAACTCTATACGACAGCTGTTTGCCTGCTGAATGATATTCTGGAATGTGCTCTTTAGACTTTACCCATCCTCCATCTTTGTTCTACGTCGGAACCAATCCATCTCAATCCCATCATAGGCACTGACTCGGCCTCACCACCTTCTAAAATGACAAATCTACACTCTGACCTAAAACCATTGACTTTGACTCGCTACAAGACTGGTCAACTTCCCTAGCCCACTTCAACTTTTGTCTCCACTGCAGCTAACCACATGCTGTTCTGCCAGCTCACAGCCCAATTGAAGGGTTGCTTTATGAGCACTCCCCATGCTGGCCAACGTAGCTACTACAACCTTAGATTGTAGAGAGTCGTCCAGAGCACTGACTTCTTCTTCTAAGCCCACTATTTCCCACAGATCTATGACAACCGAAACTAGGCAATGACAAAGTAAGGAACAGTCTGCCAAGTCCTCGACAACAAATTTATGGACAGGTTGGTCAAGAGGGTGCCAAAGCAGTTTACAATCAGACGCTCTAAGGCCTCCACACCCCCCAAAACTTGCATCAGCGCCACAAGAGTTGACCACAAGCAGGTAAGTCCCAGTCCTCCGAGCTACACAGGTGGTTCACCGATCGATTGCCAGTCTGCCCGTGCACCTGTTACAACTTTTGCGTTGCTCCACACAGTACCCCGAAAGTTCCTGTACACCATGAACAGAGCATTTCATAACTACATAGGCAAGTATATCGGTGTCTATCTGACTTACATTCTTAAGAACACTTTGGAGCATACAGAGTACCTAAAGATAGTTTTAGATCTCCTCGGAAAGCACCAGTACAAGATCAATTCAGATAAGTCTGAGTTTGGACGCTGCATATCTCAATAATGAGATCCCTCATAACAAGCCATTCGTCGTGACGACAAATGCCAGTCAATATTGGAGCCGCAGTGCTATACCAAGCCGAGGGTAGTAAGTGGAGACCAATAGAGTACATGTCCAAAAAGATGCCATATGAGAAGCTTGTGAATAGTCCCTATTAGAGGGAGTTACATGCACTCTATGTGTCATTGAGCATTACCTCCATGGAAGACATTTTGAAGTCAAGTCTGACCATGAGATACTCCAATACATCAAGACAACCAATACATTCTGATATGCCCAATCATCGGATACAAGCCGTAGACATGAGAAAGGTAAAAATGTGGTAGCTGCTGCGTTGTCAAGGAGAGCAGACTTCCTGGGTGCACTGGTGATTAGTTTGGCTCAGAAGTCTGACCATGAGATACTCCAATGCATCAAGACAACCAATACATTCTGATATGCCCAATCATCAGATACAAGCCGTAGACATGCATAAATTCACACTGAATCATGAGAAAGGTAAAAATGTGGTAGCTGGTGCATTGTCAAGGAGAGCAGACTTCCTGGGTGCACTGGTGATAAGTTTGGCTCAGAAGGGTGTACGTTAGTGGGTGGTGGAACCCTACAAAGGAGAGCGTTCTCGGTGAAATCATCAGACGCCTCAACACTCGAGATAGAAGGGAATGTTGTTGCCCAGTACGTATGGGTCTGAAAAGCTCTTACTACCCAGTAACAAGTCTCTCAGGAGTTCATTCCTAGGAGAGTAAAAGGATGCTCCGGGTCACTTGGGGCACAAGAAGACTAACACTAGTCTGTTCCAGGGATTCTGCTGGTCGGGTATAGGAGGGATATTCACGCTTATGATGAGGGCTGCCAAGTTCGTCAAAGGGACAAGCCAAGCACACACAAGCACCTTCAGTCTTATTGAAGCCTCTCCCTCTTCCCCATGGTCCTGGTCAGCCAGTGGCCATGGACTTAATTTGATGGACACACTGGTGAACAGCAAAAAAGGGAAACAGGAAGATTCTGGTTAGAATTGATAGACTGCCCAAGTTTACAAGTTTCATAGCCATGCCAGCTCCTTCAAAGAACGGGATGAACGATTTGGATTACTCAAAACTGAAGTGATGGGGACATGCGGTTCATGAGTGAACAGCAGCATGCCTTATCTAAAAAGTTCGCGTTAGAACTGGCCATGACTTCGGGAAATCATGCCCAGGCCAACAGCCGGGTTAAACAGATGAACAAACAAGTGCCCAGGTCTACAGCCGGGCTGAGCAGATGAACAAACAAGTGCAGCAGCTTCTTAGGCACTATGTAACCCCTGATGAACTCAATTGGGATATACATCTGCCTCAAAGACTTGGATCATATAATAACACTATACATTCAGCCATAGGTAGATCACCCAACAAACTGCATTTGAGCTGGAGACCGAGAAAGCCTTTGGATTTCTTCTTTCCAGATCCTAAAACACAGAAGACCCTGGAAGTATACGAGCACTCTGCAGAAAATGTAGAACAGCTTCATTAATCTCACAGGGCCATGATAGAATGAGAAATCAGCATAGACGGATGCCTACTTTCTTTTCTTTTCTTAAAAAAATAAAAAAAATTGGACCATTTCTCAATTTATGCGTGTCATCCTTGCACAGGGGCCATGCGAATCTTCTCTGTGCAATCAGACTCAACTCTGGACATGCTCACAACATGCACACTTGAGAACCGATGGCAAGACTGAACTCTTTCAACTCAAAAAAAAAAACAATGAACTTGTCTTAAACTCAATCTTAACAGCTGCACAACTTGCGGCTATGGCCGCCGAGCACGATCTCTACCACCAGCCTCACTCTCTCCCTCACTGTCTCATGCGTGCACGTACGAGGATCACCCTGAATGTCCCCACTCAGCACAGCCTCACACACTCTGAACACTTGTCTTCACCAACAGCTGGGCGRMTATGGCCGTCRTCGTCTTCCTCCTGCTGGCTATGGCCGYCGACATCTACCCCACTGGCCAGCKATGGCCGCTGTCTTCTTCACTGCCCACTTCGTCTCCAGGCACCTGCAGACCTCCATGCACAAGACACCAAGGCAGCTCTTCCGCATGGCTCACAGGCGAATGAATRAATGGCTGGACGCTGCCTGTTTATTTATACTTCTTGGGAGGTACCCGGACCCTGCCTCCAGACCTGTGGGCCTGGGCCAAAACGTGTGGCCCAGGGAAGCTTCCAGACGTTTGGCCTTCTGGGCCAAAACGTGTGGAACTCTCTGCATGCTCCAGAACCTTCCCCACGTGCAGCCCTTACCCAGGTACATGCTGGCTGGACCCCCCCTACAGAACCCTACGGACTTCTGGAACCTSCAGACTCTACAGACTTTCGACAGACTCAGTAGAGACTTCTAGAACAGGCTTTCTAGGCCTATTGGTAACAGACCTAGCTGCTAATCTACAGMCCTAGGGATCAAGTCCTACTGACCAAACTACAGACTAACCTAAGTCGTAGGACAGGTTTGGGGATCGAATCCTACTCAGGTCACGGGGTCTATGTACAGGTACAGGGTAGGTCTAGGGATCGAATCTCACTCAGCACACAGGGTAAATGTACAGGGTCAGGGCACAGGTCTAGGGATCGAATCTCTGTGACTGCAGTACAAGGTCAACTGGGTGAAACCATTTCATCTGTATCGTTCCAATTTTAACGGACGTCCCGAAAGGACACGGATGCCTACTTTCTAGGTTGGTGACTTCACATGTGTTAATCATCTGAGCGTACACCAGAGCACACAGCGTGCAAAATGATGCCATTGAACTATGGACCACAGACTGTCTTAGACATTGCAGAAGATGATTCTCACAGTCCCACCTATCCAACCAGTGCGATTCATGTCCCTCCTCACCTTCGCGCTTACCCGGTTTTCCATGCATCCAAACTCTTGCCTTTTTTAACAGCGCTCGGTTTCCTTCTCCTCAATCCACGTTGCCACCAGTGATGGCTGGTGAAGTTTATATTGACCGCATTATGGAGCACAGGTACTTGCCTGTACTCAAACCAACAGGTAGAGGAAGACCACCAGAACCTGAACTGCAGTTTCACGTTCCCTTCAGACATCATGCCGATCCAAATGAAGACAGGTGATTCACAAGAGTCGTCGAGGAGCTGTACTTCCCAGGTTGGTTCACAGGGTGAGAGGGCTCTCAAAGGAAATCAACAGCAAGAGCGGGTGGGAATGTGACGCCTCTAGGCCTCAGCAGCCCTGGAATAAGGTCGCGCAACAATTATAGGCTGGACCTATGAGAAGGTAACGGTCTGAGAGAAATCTGGGCCCCAATGCAGGCCGCCCAGGTAACTAACCCAGTAGGCCCCGAGTCGAGACCCAGACCGAGCGGATATAAGGGCCAGGATCCAGATCGGCAGCGGCTGCCAACCCGTAGGCCAAGATCTCGGCCACGGAAGTGGACAGAAGGGAACATGATAGATTGGGCTGTGGGCAGTACCATGAGGCAGTGCTGTCAGAGGGCTTGCAGGCCAGCGCCAACAAAAGGAGCAGCATATGGTAGCTGCTGGCACGTGTGCTGCCATAGCTGGGTGTGCAGCAGCACAATGCAGGGAGAAGGTGGCCAGTAGGAGGGGAGGTCATTGGGAGAGGAGTGGCTGTGGGGACAGGTGTGGATACTTACCTGGTGTGTGGCCGGAGAACACTTGTGTGACCAGACCCTTTGATGGCATCTGGTGAGAGGAGAGTGGGGGGGAGAGAGAGAGAGAAGAGAGAGAGAGAGAGTGAGTAAGAGGTAGTAGGCTACGGTTGGTAGGCCAGGGTGGGACAGTAAGTAGAGGGAGACACATCCTAGTGAGGGGCTACTACCCTGTTGCTGTATTGATTGTTTGGAGGCGCGAAGAGGGCTTTCATTGTCAAGGGACTTCAGCGTTCAGTCTGTTCTTGGATTGCTGTGCTCTCTGCTTTATCATTCTGCCTTCAGCTTGCCTTACCTTGCATAAATAATAATAAATATTATGTATCTGCAGGAGGTCGGACTGTGTTCCAGATCCCCAAGCAGTAGGAGGAAATATTAAACGACCACTACCCCCGCCGTCATAAATTAGGGGTAACCAGTAGGACAGGTCCACGAGGGCTACCGCTAGCACAGTGGGGGAAACTGGCGGAGTGGCAAAATTCAAAAATGCGTTGAATTACCCCCGCGATTTTTTATGCAGTTCAAATGATTCTTTTAATTTTTTAAAATATTTTTCCTCTAACGATCACGACAAAATCTACGGACCCTCCAATTTCCAGAGTTGTTGGGTCATCTGCAAGGAAAATGAGCAATAGCGAGATGACAATAAACAGAATGCACAATTACATTGAAGACCAGATAGTATCACAGTGTCCAGAGAGTAGCATTGCACCAATATAACACCAATAAAGAATCGTAACACTGAAAACCAATGTCAATGAGAGCTTGCTCTCGCCACCACCAACATGAGTATCCAGGCCCTATCTCCCTACTTGGCGCTCGGCGCCCAGCCTACTCCCTACACAGCTACTACTAGCCTACTAATTGACAATGCAACTGTTGACGTCAGCAGCCAACGAAGTACTTGAAGATGTCGCCCGTAGCAGACCACTGCCAATACCAGGTATGTGCTCTCACATCACCATCATCATCATCCTTCTCTCTCTCCCATGTCTGACACCCATGTCTTCCCTCTTGAAACCCGAAGACTACCGCTGTGCCTCACTGTACATCCAAGCCCTCAGCCAGCTATGGAGGCTGGGCTATGTCCACACACAACCGCACGTGCGCAGCACCTTGCTCCAGCGCTAGCAGCCAGCACTCGAGCATGAGCTCCAGCAGTGCTGCCGCCAGCCAGCAAGCGCCCAAATGCGGCTGACCGTGGTGAGCTCTTTCCTATATGGAAAGATCGTCCTGCATTTGCAGCCCTGGCTGGACGGCCTGGGCCCAGAAGCTTCCGGTAGGCCCCAGGATGCTACGCCTCAGATGTAGCTACTGGGCCTCATTCGGTTGGGCCTCCCAACTGTCTGTGTATGAGGCTGCGAATCTCGCCCAGGGCCTGTGCTTTTGGAAAGGCCTAGAAGGCCTGGGAAATTTCCACGCTGCTCGGCCTGTGTTTTCCTTCAACCAACTGGCGCAACGAAACTGCCTGGACCCCAAAATACGAAATTGACAGCCGAGGGCCTCTCGTGATTTGTTAGGCCCGCCTTCACTTAGGGCGCGCACAGATGGAACAGGGGGGCCCTTAGGCCTGCCGAGGATCCGAATCCTCGCATTCCCTCCTCCTGTACTTCGATAGTCCCCTGAGAAGTCTTCTATTCTGCAGGCATCTTCCCTTTGAGAACTCTTTCGTAGCCTGCAATGACTTGAGGTGCAGTTCTCATGAGTTCTTTTCTGGTGAACCACCGATCTTCGCTGGGATCCAGATGATGTCTGAATCTGACCCGATATTGCATTTTTGGCTTAGGAGGGCGGCCTCTGCCCGGTGGCCAAGGAACAGGCATCACACGATGCTCCACGATCTGGTCGATGTCCACTTCGCCATCCATGGTGGGGGGCAGCATTGACCGTCTGGAAGGGAACTGCTCAGACTCTGTGAAAGTTGCCAGCTTTGAGGCGGGGAAAACAGGATGTGTGCGTAGGTGTGGTGGGATGCGAATCACATAGGAGGGTCCGTCTATATGATCTCCCACTATGTCTAGGACCTCCCACGGACCGAAGTACTGTGGCATTTTCTAGAGATTCCAACTTCCTGTCCCAGTTCAAATGACTTGACCCAGACTCTGTCTCCTGTTTGAAAATTAGAGGGCCGTCTGTGTTTGTTCTCAGATGCTATCATAGCATCTTGGGACTTTGTAATGTGTTCAAGTCGTAGGAAATCAAGGGCGGATCTGGGCTTCCAACCAAGATGCAGTTGGTTGGGAGTCTTGCCGGTAGAGCTGTGCACAGCATTGTTGTACAGGCTGGCGACGAGTGGTAGCTTCTCGTCCCAGTCATCCTGGCTTGGCTGGATGTAATGCTGCCGTGAGTGCTGTACTACTTGGTTCATTTGCTCCGCCTGTCCATTTGACTCAGGGTGGTTCCCTGATGTCATCTGTAGTCTGGTTCCCATCTGCTGGGCCGTATTTTGCCACAGTCCGCTAGTGAAACGGACATCCCTATCAGTGACAATAGATTTGGGTAAGCCTAAGTCCCGTACCCAGTTATCCATAAATAGTTTGATGGCGTAGTCAGTCTTAGCAGTTTCTGGCATAGCCATTAGTCTGGCGTATTTGGAAAAACGGTCTACTATAACAAAGATGTGCCTTTTCCCTGACCTGCGGGTCACAAGAGTATCCATGAAGTCCATGGACACACTCTGACCAGGACCTGAGTCCTAGGTTTGTCCCGTTGGCAAACCTGGCAGTATCTCTTGGCATCTTGCATTATAGTTGGCCACCAGAATCTCTGCACTAGGCTAGCTGATGTTTTCCTATAGCCAGAATGTCCAGTTGCACCGTGACACTCACCTAGAAATGAGCTACGCAAAGACTCACTATTGCGAACACGTCTTTTATTCCCTGCCTTCTCAAGAAACAGCAAGCCGTCTACCATAGTAAATTCATTTGAAGTCACTTTGTCCTTTGCTTGAAATTTACTAATGATCTCAAACATAACTGGATCTTGTTGATGGGCTTCCACCAATGATCGAGTTAGATCGTCAGATATGCCAAACTCAGTTACTAAGGCCCCCAAATAATCTGCCCTACGCGATAGCGCATCAGCCACTTTGTTGAACTCTCCCTTGATAGGATCAAGTTGATAGTCATACATATCTATCACTTGTATCCATCTCTTGAGTGCGTCTGAGAGTACCGGCTGTGTTTTGATCCATCGCAAGGTCTCATGGTCAGATCTTACATAGAAAAATCTGCCAAGGAGACAGTGTCTCCAATGGACCAGCGCTCGGTACAGAGCATAGAGCTCACAATCATAAGTAGACCTGGCTAGTTTCTGAGATGGCATTTTTTTACTCATATACTCAATCGGTCTCAACTTTGGCCCCTCCTTTTGCGCAAGGACCGCACCTATGCCATATTGGCTGGCGTCTGTGGTCACGACAAAGGGCTTATCAGGATCGGGACGCTTGAGGACTTCATAGTGTCAGAGCATACTTCAGTTTCCTGAAGGTCGCCTCACACTCCTTAGATCTGTTAATGGGGAAGCTATAGTACTACAGTTCTTAACAAACGGACAATAGAAGCCTGTCATCCCCAAAAACGATCTGACCTCAGTAACAGTCTGAGGCCTAGGCCAGTCACGTATGTTGGTCACCTTAGCATCGTCCGGCCTCAACCCATTAGCGGAGATTTCATGACCCAAGTACAAGATCTTGGTGCGACCGAGCTCGGTTCTGCTAAGTCGCTGCACTTGGTCCCCTAAGCGCAGTCTATCCACACAAGCACGAGTAATGAAGTTTCGTGTAGAGCGTACGCATGCGAAGGCGCCAACTTTGTGGCCACCTACATCAACCTCTACCACAAAATGTTCACCCTTTGGACCTCTACTGACCATCACCCAAGAGTCTTTGGGTCCTTCCTTGACCACCCAGTCTCTAACTCTTCTAGGGCCTCAGACACATCTCTTGAACAGAGCATCGATGGGTTTGAATATGTCTGCGGGGCGATACGTGGGTCACTAGCCCTGGCCAACGCCTGAAGTGGGGAAGGCAACATTACCACTTCAGCGCGAGTAAGAGCGGCTAAAACTCCTACTGGGCCGAGGTGTTTCCCTGTGAAGTGCTCGCAGAAGCACTGCCAGGGTTTGAAGATAGTCCCATCACCGTTGGAGAGGCTACCCTCGTTAGGAATTTCTTACCTCGGCACGTTCTGGACGTGTGGCCATAGTTGCCACAGTTCATACACGTACCCCTAGCAACTCGGTCCCTCCACACCTCATACTCTAAACCAAGTTTCACCCAGGCGGGGGTTCCTTGGTCGCCCTAACCCGTACACCGACCTACCTTCTTCTTCCAAGTCCCCCTAACCTTTTCTTTAGCGGGCGCCACGACTCCCCCATCCGATGTCTCGCTGGCCCCATGATGCTCTGTCTCCTCCCCAAGGTCTGGGAAGTCGTCAATTTATGTCGCCTGACCATCATGGTCGACGAACATTAGTTGCCCTTTCTTCTTCCAGTCCTCGGGGAGTCTCTTCTTCCTACCGTCTCCCTGACTCTTATGCGCGAATCCCGGCTTTGCCTCTATATCTAAGGCCTTCTTGTTGAAAGAAGCGAAGACCCCAACCACCAGCTTTGTCCTTACCTCTGAAGGAAAACATCTTAGATAATCCGTGAGGAGTACCTGTTGGTCATAGCGCACACCACGTACCACGGGCAAACGTTCTACGGTATCCGTGAGCTCACGGACATTCTTGTACCTTCTCGCACAAAGATTGTTGATCGCGTTTGTGCCCTTTTGAGCCCCTTTAGGGTCATGCCACTTGTTATACACGGACCGTACGAAGTCTTGCAATGTTTGGGTTTGGGCCCAGACATCGAAGTTCTACCGCAGCCCTGCTGATACGCTAGGACATTCACCCAGCGGGCTGCTGACCCTTCTAAAAAGGAGGCAGCCACTACAACTTCTTGCTCCGGTCTGGTGAGCTTGTGCCTCACATAGGTAGGCACCGTCCTCATCCAGGTATCCAAGTCCTCATCCTTCTTCGTGTCGCCTGAGAAGGGCTTAGGACTCAGCAAGGGCATTTTGGGCATCCACTCCATAGGCTGCATTGGCCCAGGAGATTGCTGCAGTGGCTGCACAGCCACCGAAACAGGTTGTTGCACACTAACATGGGTCTGACTTGACAGTGCGACTGTAGTAACCACTGTCGTCGATGGTACGACAGAAGTTCTAAGAACCGGACAACTAACTACTGGTTGACTACTCGAAGGAGGAATGCCAAACATAGGAGAGAAGGATGGCCCTACTAGCGACGGCGTCCCTGAGGGGCCCACAACTGAAGGGGGAGCAACAGCATACTGAGGTTGCCTCATCATAGGACAAGGAGCCTGCAGTGCAGCCAGAATTTGTCTCTAGGCTGCCACTAGTTCAGCCAGCACTTCCTGCTGAACAACCCGCGTTTCAGCCGCGCAAAGGAGCGAGTTACGATGCGCTTTCATCGTAGGATCAAGTGTTGACTCGTCTAACGCTTCTAATTTGCCTAGCTCCTGTCTCCTACTCCCTAGTCTAGCTTATCTCAAAATAAATCCTTGTCTCTTCTCCGCTGCCTCTCTCAACTGCCGCTGCAACTCATCATGAAGTTCTTTTGCTTGGAGGATCTCATAATCCTCTGGTGTGAGTGGCATTTGGTGGCTGACTTGTGAGCCAATAAATTGACTAACAGAACTCTGAGAGATACCCTGACTGACACCTGACGAAGAGGCATGAGACAAGGCCTGTGACACTGAAGAAGAGTGGCATTTGGTGGCTGACTTGTGAGCCAACAGATTGACTAACAAAACTCTGAGAGATACCTTGACTGTCACCTGACGAAGAGGCATGAGACAAGGCATGTGACACTGAAGAAGAGGTAGCCATCACAACCTCAACCTGAACTCTAGCGTCCACTAGTCTTGCTGCTGCAAGTGTCCGTTCAACGTTGATTGCCGCTAACCTAACCCTCTCTAATGTCGTCCTTTCCTTGACTTCCCTTCGCAGCCGCCTTTCCTCTCCCTCGACTAACTCCAAGAAGGTAATCGGTTGACTGAGCGCAGTTCTACGCGTGACTCTAAGATGTTCCACTACTCATTTTTCCTCCTCACTACCGCATGCATCACTCATGAGCTACAGTGTGTGTGATCTAAACTAGTCCACATTGAACCCTACCTCAGCCTGACACACAACCGGGTATGATCAAACACCTAATTCCGGTCAACCTCGAGAGAAGTAGTCAAGTAGTAACCAGTAATCAATGTCAGGTCCTACAGGTAAGTTTTAATTCTATTTTTAGATTACTCTTACACAGATTGCAATGCAGCAAGGAAAGAACTAACCTATCTGCAATTGTCTGTCAGTTGTTAACAAATCCGTAACAACTAAATAATCAAAAATAAAAATAACCTACCTGTTGAGATGCATGTTGGATGGCAGTTTGTCTAATTAATGCCACCGCGAACAGTTACCGGAATCCCCCCTCCCCATATCCTTCTTGAGTTGTCTCTTTGTGTCAACGCCCTGAGCATCTGGTTGAGCAGCGTGTCTGAAGGTGTGCAATCCGGCCCACCCCTGTGCCCCAAGTCAACGTCGAACCTGCCAGCCCCTGCACTTTATTTATCCTCCCATGCAACGAGCCTTACACCCGATTTGATCTGGCTGATCAAGAGGCAGTTTTAGGACAGCTCCCACGGTCCTCAAGAATTTTTTAACGTCGCAATCAGGGCGACGATCACAGCCAGAGTCAACACCGAGTCCCCGCCAGAAATATTTAAAGACGGTCTGGTAAGCGTCTGTTCAAAGGGTTGGCATGCCCTGCATGACCTCTATTGCGCAGCAGCAGAACCAAGGACTTGCGGCCAAGCATGCATGTACTGGTCCCAGCGGGTTGGCATGGTGACCGTGACCTGAGTGCTTCCTCCAAGGCCCTTCAAAGGCTTCGGCCGTCTCCCACCAGCTTGCTGCCAATGAAGAATGTCGACTCTCAAGGTTGAGCGCTCGCGACACCTCACATTGAGACGACTCTCAAAACAGAACTCACTTCCTCACAGTAAGAAGTAATGAAGAGGGTAAATAAGGAAGAGAGCAACATTCCTCATAATGTTGCCCCCAACCACAGATCTCTCACCGGCAACCTGGTGTGCATTTATGATGACCGGTCTTTACCTTGACACAACCAACAGCAGTATCCAGTTCCACCTCGGCTTAAATGCCACATCCGCGAGCTCTCATCATCCAGCGTACACCCCTAATGTCACAACATAGCTTCCTGGCGATCCCACACGACCCTGGGCCGCCTTACGTCCAACGCCCAAGCCTTATCACTGCCCCACACCTCATGCGAAGCACCGAACAGCTATTGCGAAGAACCACTGAGCGCAGTTCAAACCAGCTCTGATACCAAATTGCAAGGAAAATGGGCAATAGCGAGATGACAATAACCAGAATGCACAATTACATTGAAGACCGGATAGTATCATAGTGTCCAAAGAGTAGCATTGCACCAATATAACACCGATGAAGAATCGTAACACTGAAAACCAATGTCAATGAGAGCTTGCTCTCGCCACCACCAACGAGTATCCAGGCCCCATCTCCCTACTTGGCGCTCGGCACCCAGCCTACTCCCTACACAGCTACTACTAGCCTACTAATTGACAATTCAACTGTTGACGTCAGCAGCCAACGAAGTACTTGAAGATGTCGCCCGTAGCAGACCACCGCCAATATCAGGTATGTGCTCTCACATCATCATCATCATCATCATCCTTCTCTCTCTCCCCTGTCTGACACCCACGTCTTCCCTCTTGAAACCCGAAAACTACCCCTGCGACTCACTGTACATCCAGGCCCTCAGCCAGCTATGGAGGCTGGGCTATGGTGCTGCCCTCAGCAGCACCCTGCGTCCACACACAACCACACGTGCACAGCACCTTGCTCCAGCGCTAGCAGCCAGCACGCGAGCATGAGCTCCAGCAGCGCTGCCGCCAGCCAGCAAGTGCCCGAATGCCGCTGACCATGGCGAGCTCTTTCCTATATGGAAAGACCCTCCTGCATTCGCAGCCCTGGCTGGACAGCCTGGGCCCAGAAGCTTCCGGTAGGCCCCAGGATGCTGCGCCTCAGGTGTAGCTACTGGGCCTCATTCGGTTGGGCCTCCCAACTGTCTGTGTACGAGGCTGTGAATCTCGCCCAGGGCCTGTGCTTTTGGAAAGGCCTAGAAGGCCTGGGAAATTTCCACGCTGCTCGGCCTGTGTTTTCCTTCGACCAACTGGCACGACGAAACTGCCTGGACCCCCAAATATGAAATTGACAGCCGAGGGCCTCTCGTGATTTGTTAGGCCCGCCTTCACTTAGGGCGGGCACAGATGCAACAGGGGCCCCCTTAGACCTGCTGAGGATCCGAATCCTCGCACATCATGATCACAAAAAATCGCAAAAGTTGGGTTACTTTTCCCGTTGGCCCATACGTGGTAGAGTAGCAAAAATGGAAAATGTGACGAAACGGCGCAGCATTTACTTCACGGTCTAATTTTTTTTTATTTTATTCATTTTTTTTTATATTTTTCCTGGAAAGATCACGGCCTAATCTACAGAATATCGATTTTTCAGATTTTTTGGCCAATTTTTCTGAGCGCAAAAAATTGCCAAAGTTCGCGCTCGAAAATTCTTGGACCGGACCCGCCTGCGGCTGCCGGTCGCCATCCCCCCTAAGAACCCGGTCCGTAAGGCCAGGAAAGTCCATTTTAGGCCAGCGGGGGTGGTGGTGGTTTAATAGCAGCAGCAGCAGCAAAAACAGCAAAAAAGGACCCACCAAAGTTTTGAACCACCACTACCCCCGCCGTCCTAAATTAGGGGGGACTGGTCGCACAGGTCCATGAGGGCTACCGGTAGCACAGTGGGGGGAACCGGCGGAGTGGAAAAATTGGAAAATGCATCAAATTGCCCCTGTGATTATTTCACAGGTTGAAATGATTGTTTTAATATTTAAAAATATTTTTCCTAGAAAGATCAAGACGACATCTGCAGACCCTGCAATTTTCAGACTTCCTAGAGCATTGTACTGGACGTGAAAAATTGCTGAAGTCGGGTACCTTTCCAATTGGCAGACACGTGATAGAGCAGCAAAAATGGAGTATGGGACGAATTGGCGCGACATTTATTTCACGGTCTAAAATTTTTTTTGTCATTTCTTAAATATTTTTCATGGTAAGACAACGACCAAATCCACAAGCCCTGCAATTTGCAAAGTTGTTGAGTCGTCCTTCTGAGCGCAAAAAATCGCGGAAGTCAGGGTACTTTTCCGGTTGGCCCACATGTGGTTGAGTGGCAAATTTCGAAAATGCGACGAAACAGCGCGGCATTTATTTCAAGGTCTAAATATTTGTTTTTAATTCTTTTGATATTTTTCCTGGAAAGATCACAATCTAATCTACAGGATCTCAATTTTTCATATTTTTTTCTGAATTCTTCTGAGCGCAAAAAATCCCCAAAGTTGGCGCTTGAAAATCCTTGGATCGGGCCCGCAGGCGCCTGGCGGTTGCTGCCGCCCCTAAGAACCCAGTCCGTAAGGCCAGGAAAGTTATTTTACGCCGGCGGGGGTAGTGGTGGTTTAAGAGAAAGTAGTAGCAGCAGGAACAACAGCAGAAGACTACCATCTTTGGTTGAATAAAACGTTGGGAAAAAAAGGAACATCCTGCACCCTGCCCTTCAATCTTCCTCTCAACTCTTCCGCCCCTATTCCCCGATCAACCCCCTTCCCTGATTGCTGCCTGCAGACACATGTGCTGCCTCATCAAAATTGCCCCTTTAAAGACTGCCAGGCGACTAGCCTATCCATAGCCTTCACTAGACACCTTTTCACAAGAGGTTTTGTGTAGCTCAATACACGCCCTCAGTTCTACTGCAAAAGGGTTGTCACAGAGATGCCTGACCTCAACCCCGCCCTCAAACTTGGCCCTTTACCCACCAATCCTCCTCCCCCCCTTAGAGTAGACTAACAGAGGAATTTGAGACTGTGTCCTGGTCGTTGCTAGTGAAAGAGTTCAACAGCCACACAATAGTAAGCACAGTACTGAAAATGCTAAACGATCTCAAAATACAGAAATACGCACTCCTGAAGGCAGAAATAATATGTGATTGTTGATAAACAACTTATATGAGTTCAAACTTCAAATCCTGATGGACAGATTTAAAAAAGATAAGCAGATAATAATTTCACAATAAATCAACAAACTTGAAACTAGGTTATTACTAGCCTATTAGTCCATTTATGGTGTTTTGCCCTTGGGAACCTGCTGGACTTCCAAAGAGGTAGCCGGTTTCCAGACGGGTTTCCCAGGCATGTCAGAAGATGCCCAGAAAGACGTGTTGTCGGTGGCTTGCAGCATTTTAAATGAAGCCCATTATTTTGCTCAGTTGCAAAAACCACTTGCAGGCTTGCCAGTTGTCCAGCCAGCCACGTGATGAAATATTGATGGCTGTTTCTTTAGATGAACCTCAAGATATTGAATTTCCATGCCATGTAGCTTTCGCAAACAAATAAACAGAAAAATGACGTGAGCATTGTGACTGAAAGGAAAACACGGTACCATGATAAGGAAGCAGACTGCCATCAGAATCAAAACAGAAAAACGTAAATGACCACAACTATTACTCCACGGGAAATGGAAAAATTCAGAGTCCAACATCCTGCAGAACATGTTACCTGCAAACTGCTCCCTTTCATCTGCTAATTCGACAGCATCGTTGGATCGCCGCATGCAAGGAATGCTTTCCAGTGATGCCACAGTCACAGGGCTGGTGAAAGGTGTTCTGGACGTATTGTCAGCCACATCAGTATCACACCGCCCACAAGATGTAGGTAGTCGCGGCCTCTTCACCAAAGCCCCATTGTTTTCCACCGTTGCTGCAGCATCTCCCTTCCTCCAATCGTGACCTTTCCAGGGGGATACTCTGTTCTGTAGATGTTCCCCAGTCCAACAAGTAGTGGTCGAAGAGGCCGACAACTGCTTCGCCTGAGTCACCTTCACAATTAAGCTGGTGTTGCTGCTGTTAGTTTTTCGGCAATTCTCCTTTGAGGACTTGCACCATGCAGATTTGGACCCCCGGGCATAATAACCTCCCCCATGACCACTTCCTCCCAGACTTGCAGGAAGGTAATTGGTCAGATTTCCTCGGGTTCTCCACCTCGATCCACAAGCGTTGCAAAGCACTGGCTTATCTGGCGGCCCATTTCTCCACAACGGAGTCGCTGTGCCACACAATATGAGCAGTCCATCACAACAACGCAATGGATTGGTCAAAAGAGAACTGCAGAACAAAGCAATCACAGCAACAGCCCCCTATCTTCCCCCCCCACCCCCCACCCCACCCCACCCCAGCTAACCATCGATCCCTTTTCCATCTGGCAGGCTCTGAATCTGCAATGGACAACGTGGGTAGAGGTCATCTCTGAACAACGAAGTTCTTTCCGGAACCTTTAACGACCCAAAATTCAAATATGCACTTGCATGCTTTACATAGAAAGCAAAGGCAACAAAATCGGCCAAACAGGAAAGGAAGTGAACTATGGCAAAGACAAAAGAAGCGTGAGAAAGTCTACCTGCCCAGTGCCTGAATGGTATACAAGTGTAACCGTTAATAAAAAGGTTATGAGTTCAAATCCTGAACGACACAACGATGCCAGGATCTCGTGCCTTATTTATTAAGAAAAGGAAAAGAAAAAGTTGAACCTTTGCTGCAATCTGCTGGGATGACGACGTTCAACAGACCATGCACCTTTTGCAAGCATTTTTCACCCCTCTTACCAGCCACCAAATTGGGGAAACTTGTCCGCCTTCCTGCCAAGCTCTTATTTTCATCAATCTTTTCTAAACAACAGGAACAGCAACTAGCTCAGCTAAACAAACAATATACGTTCAATTTTTCCCTTTCCCCATCCCCCAACTCACGGTCCCCTCACCTTCCCTTCCTCCCCTGCCCCTCCGAGCAGCATACAGTGGCCTTGGCGAGGCTTCAGGCCTCGCCGAACCTAGGCAGGCCGGCCTTTCTGCTGGGGTGGTTATGCAATCATAAAACATAGAGTCATTAAGCTGCTGAAACCAGGCAGCGGGTGGTTGGGTTAATAAAAAGGACTTCTCGATCAAAAACATCAGACAGTCGGAGGAAGTTGCACAACCGGGCCAAAAGGTTTTTTTCTTGGGAGGCCCAGTCCAGTTCATGGTGATCTGTGCAGACGCTGGGGTTTGAACCCTAGTCTCCGTGCTGAAAGTGCGGTAGACTAACCAATTGGGCTGGCCACCCAGAATGGGCGCTCAACTCTTATGAAGAGCCCGCCGAGTAGGACTCCACGGTCCAGTAGCAGGGTTTATAGCCTTGCAGAGAGGTAGAGTTGGCAGTCAAGCCTTGGACCTGCACCCTCCAGATCCTTAGTTCTTTTCTTTTTGTGGCCTTATCTTCTTTTCGGTTCTTTCTCTTCTTGGTTTGTCGATTTTTATGAGAGTATCCTGAACCCGCCCTTTGTGTAGGGTAGGTATATACCGATCTTGCGTAAGGAATCGAGTAAGTCTGCCTCAGGTGTGGGGCAGATTCACGACATGAGACATGCAATTGGCCACGACTGCAGTCGGATTCAGGAAGAAAGCCCATCCACGGTTTGCAAGTTGAACGAATTTGCCCATAGATGATTGGCAGTTTCATTCAGTAGGATACCACCACGGGGAATATCAATGGAGGGAAAACAGGTGGGTGGCCGTGGAAGCCACAATCGGCTGGAGAGTGTCTAACGACTAGCAACAAGCCACTCATCGTTGAAGGTGAAAGGTGTGCCCAAGTGGCAATGCAGGCAGGCACAGTAGAGATCACAGAGCACTGAGGAATGAGTAACCGCTTGTCTGCAAGTCATTCTCTCACTTGACTTCTTTCAACTGGGTGCTAGATGCGTAATTTCAGTCAGGTACATTTAAGAACCTGCTAGTTTGAGTCTGCCCTCAGTGGATGTGGTGGATGAGGAGGCTTGAGAAGTTGGGGACTTACCAGCAACGGGGAAATGAGAGGAAAGTTGAACCATTGGTAGACTGTGGACGGCTGCTTGGCAAGGTTCATCCGGGGATAGCTGGAATTGGGGTCTTATAAATTCGCAAAACACTAGTGAGAGCATTGTCGGACTGTCGGACTTGGGTATGTTCGAATATTGGTTTAGACTAGGAGACAAAAATAATCACTTACTGTTGTCGTATGGTGGTCAGTGGTCACTGCTGTTGTAATGATCCCTTCCGACTGTTGTTGCGGTGTTACTACCGCTTGCCCAAACCCCATGTCTGATACTGCAGCTGGGTCCACTATCTTGCTGACTCGGAAATTGCTGCTCGATGGAAACGAGGGTGGAGAGATGGCGCCTGAATGGAACAACCGTGAAGAGAAAGGCCGCAGAGAGCCAGTGAATGGAGGCATCACCACTGTAGCAGCCAGCAACGGAGACAAGAACAATGGAAAAGAAAAGAAGACGAAGAAGAAAATATTATTTCCACCCCATCCTCACCTAGCTACCGGACAGCCCTGGAAGAAAATGTGCATAACCCAGGAAATCAGGCAGGAGAGGATGGACAAGGGCTAGTGCCTTGTCACGCTCAGGGGCACATCACAGTATGGTGCCCCCAGATTTGGGACCCAAAAGCGAGCAGCCAGTACGAGTAGCATCTGCTCCTACTGAGCCCAGAGGGTGCACATGAGTTGGCACCACGGCACCCCTTCCACCCTCCAGCTCAGTGGCAAAAGATGGCTCTTCTTCGGCCGCTCACCCAAATCCCCCTGAAGCAATCCACTTCTGTAACATTGGGTAAGCCCCTTGAAGAACTTGGTGAAGAACTCATTGCATCATGAAATTCATGGGCTAAGAAAGCAACTAAGAAATGGGAATTGATCGTAGTGGACAATTAGATTGTGAGAACTCTAGGTGCTTTAACTGATTCGCAATCAGCAAAAAAAACAATTAAGAAGATGCATCTGGAATGAAAGTGAAAGAACTATCTGATCCTATAGGTGAGTTCAAATCGGTCAGACTGTTTTATAAGTGTAGACTAATCCCCTCATTGTCTTTTTGCAGGCTTTTAGTTTGCCTGCCTTTTGTTAGAAAGAAGGAATTGATGAAAGAAGTAATGATGATCCTAGTGAAAGCCATAGGGAGGATCTTCATCTACCTCTTTTCCTATCGAAAAGCTACTTAAAAAAGGATCTAAGGGTTGCAGAACCTACCAACATCACAGAAAGGACAACCAAACATACCATTAAGATCATACCCAGTAGTAAGATTCCAAACGGACTGAGCTACAGAATATCAACCTTGGAATCAGAAGAACTGCATAAGCAGCTGCAGGAAGTTACAGAGAAAGGTTGGATCAAGCCTAGTTCTTCGCCTCATGGCACACCTTTATTATTTGTGCACAATGAGTAGGAAGATCAATTACCAAGGTTTGAACGCAGTTACCTGTGAACAACACAGAACCTCTACCTCGGATCGACGACCTATTAGACCAATTGCAAGCTAGCAAGTATTTCTCAAAGATACATCTTGAGTCCGGCTACCACCAGATTGAGGAAGCACCTGAAGATGAGCACAAGACGGGATTCACAACACTACAAGTTTGTTCTCATGCCTTTTGGACTAACCAACCAAGGCCCCTGCAACCTCAAAGGTCCATGAATGAGCTGTTCAGACAAAGGTTGGAAAAACTTGTAATTGTTGACCTCCACAATATCCTGGTTTTCAGTGAAATGTAGGAGGATCACAAGGCACACCTACGACTTGTCCTTATAATTCGATACAACACGCAAAACCTTACCAGCCCTTGACATACGAAAGAAACTCCTCGTAAGAAATGTACTTTGACTTCATACAGGTGCTGCATGGCTGTCGCCGGCTCGCGTTGTGAGATGTTGGGTTAACTACTATAATGATCGCAACCCTCATTTAGTGTTGCTAAGACATCACAACGATGTGCTGCACTCACAGAAAACTGCCAGTTGATGTCCAGTCCGCATGGCCCTTATGGGCAGGGCTACACACGTGCTACAATAGCAATGACAATAGCACACAAGACTAGGAAACCAGGATTCGTGTAGTTCGAATTACTATACCTAGGATACATTGTAAATGAAAATGGACTGCAGCCGAAACATCGAGAAATTGTTGCAACCAGGGATGTAGTTCGAATTACTATACCTAGTAGACATTGTAAATTAAAAAGGACTGCAGCCGAAACATCAAGAAATTGTTGCAAGGGATTGGCCCAGGCCAAAGACCCTCACTGAATTGAGGTTTTCCCTAGGACGATTACATTATTACAGGGAGTTCCAAGGAACTTCCCTATCAAAGTTGCACCTATGAGAAGACTCCTCAAGAAAGAGACTACTTGTGGGATAAAGACTGTGACCCATCATTCTGAGTCATTACCCTGTCTTGAAAGTTGCAGACCCATTTCGTTCCTGTCTGTTGTGACAACTACTGCTAGCCAGTATGGGATTGGGGCAGTCTGGCAGCAGAATGATGGGAATGGCCATAGACCTGTTGAGTTTGTTTAAACGCCTCCCATCAGAAAAAGTGGCCAAATCAACTTGCGAGAGGGAACTCTTTGCTAGAAGCCTTAACAACATTGATACACTACTTGTTTGGCAAACACCGCAGAGCATACTCAGACCATGAAACGTTGAGATGGCTGAAGACTCAGCCCAGATTATCTGAGAAGTGACTTACCTATTGGCCTTCGATCATTGAGACATAAAAAGGACAATCAAAAGTACGACTTTAGAGTTGAAGACAATCAAAAGTAGATACAGCAGTGAGTAGATACAACAGTGTTAGTAGCAGATGCACTCTCGCAAGGGTCTGATTTATTTGGTGCTACAGCAACCTACCTTGACATTGGAATGTTATGCTAAACACACGCTTTGAACAATAATAATCCAGACTCTTCAGAAGAATCCCAAACACTTCCCAGAGTACAACCTGACAGATGACATACTATTTCAAGCCAGTAAGGAACAAGGAAGAATCTATCTGTCCTTCAACCGCCAGTACATGGCCCCAGCGTTGCTGAAAAAGAAACTCGTAGCCTACGAAAATTTCAGCAGCACGGCCTACCGGACCATGATGCCTGGCGGCGCCAGCCAAAAAAGAAAAAAGGTGCACCACTGGCGGTTCGGAAAAGCTTGGCACGCAGTGAGGGGCCAGCAGGCCCGGGTGTACTGGTGGTTTAAAGATGAAACTATCACAAGTATGATTCTTGGAGAATGGCGTGCCACCGAAGGACAATTTTGGCAGGAGGAAGTATACTGATGTTTTGCAACAGTTTTGGTGGCTCGGAATGAAAGAGGATGTTATCACATAAGCGAGAACATGTTTTGTCTGCTAGAGAAACAAGTCTTCCCATCAGAACCATTTAGGATTGCTTAGAGCACTTCCTATACTTGCGGGACCTGGGGAGTCTATTTATATAGACGTCATTAGTCTAACTAAGAGCAGGAATGGAATAGGCAAAGTTATGGTTATAGTGGATTGGTTTTTGAGTATGCGATGTCCATTCCGGTACTGGCTGAAGCAAGAGCTGATCTTGTAATTCAGCAATTTCAGATGTGTTGGGTTTCTAAGCCAAAGAATATTGTTTGAGGTTGAGATGTCTGATTCACAGGACAGCATTGGCAGAAGCTGATGGAAGTCCATGGAACGCAATTGACTATGTTGCCAAGAACGCATCCTAAGAATATGAATGGTCAAGCTGAGCAATCGAACAGACTATGCCAGAAGCTTCTACAGACGTATGTGAGAGCTGATACAATAGACCGGGATGAGAAACCTATGAAAGATTGCAAGTGCGCACAACAATTCAGTTCACACTGTATGTAACAGGTCAAATGCCTAATGTACATGAGGTATGGCAACCTTAAAAAACTATTAATGCTTTGACTACGGATCAAATTCAAAGGTCCCCTCCAGCAACCAAAGAATTTGCGGATTTGTAAGAACAAGATATCCTTAAGGTTAAAGAGAATATAATGAAAGCTCAGACTCAAATGATTGAGGATGCAAACAAACAGGGGCAACCTTGAGAGTTTAAAGGAGACCTTATTCGGGTGAAGTTTAATGAATACCTTTGGATGAAAGAATACATAGAAACTGCTACCCGTCTACTTTTGGTCCTTGGGAAGTTCTCCAAGTGCTTGGTGATCAGCACGGATTGTCGTACAGGATAGGTATACCACCACATCTCAGGACATATCCAGGCTTTCACACATTAAAGTCCTACCCTATACAGACTATAACGACTTTCCCAGTCGTCTATCCATGACCACAATCTGTGGACAGAGGGTACGAAGTTGAGAAGATTCTACACCATGGGACCAGAAACAATGTAAGGTAAAGTTCACGTCTCAACCTGAATCAGAATGCAGGTGATCTTGTAAGAAAGAACTTATGCCTACTGCTGCAGACATCATTATGAGTTATGAAAAAGGGATAAGTGATAATGATTGAAATTTCTGCAAAGGAATTCGAAATCAGGACCGCAAGAGTGCAAAGAACCCAGTTCGAATCCACACAGACATAGTCCAGCGGCATAACTTTTCGACAAGTTCATGTCTTCTGCCCAAAGGGTCTCAGAAAAGTTATTTGGTCAACAGGTACAGGGTGAAAGGTCAAAAGGGGCAACCCATGCACCCCTAAAAATGTAGTTGACTTTAGGAAAAGCAGGAGTCAGGCCCAACTTAGGAAAAGCAGTCAAAGAGTCAGAAATTTCTCACGAGCAGCAAACCTGGGCTATCCGGATTGGGAAATCTCAGCCACACAAGGAGGCAAACTGGGGCAGGCCAAGGCCGGTCAACACTACAAAAGAGTTGCCTGCCCCGGTCGGCTTAAAAGGGGAAACAGAAGATCCGTGCAATTGTATTCATTGATTAAAATGAGACTTTCCTCCTCCTCTCTACTTCTTTTCTACCTTCGTCTTACTTCTGGATACTCGCTGCTGAGATTGAGACTCATTGTGAGAAAATACGGGACTACATGCATGATATGTTGTTAACAGCCACTCACGAGTTTCAATTCAGTACACATGCATTTATTCACATAGAAAAGAAGGATTGAACTCAGACATAAATATAGATATACATATTTAGCTGTTGACATATATTGTCACACAGTTATGGATAACAAGCGCATTTGCAAAATGAACAGGAGAACAGACAAGAGGAAGCAATCATTGCACCCTCTTTCGAGGGAAATTCGTTATGCTTTACTTTTTTTGACCTTTTCCGTTTCCTTCTCATTTTCGCAATTTTCGCACATACATCGTCGCACTTCTGTCTACAGTCGCTCAGCTCTACCCAGCATAACCCCCCCCCCCTATCTCTCGTCTACTCTTTGTTTCTTTGCAGATATTTGGGCGATATGGCATCCATCTCACACCATCACAGCTCCACCGTAAGATGCTTACCAGTCCAAGGGCAGGCCGAAGTGAGGGGAACAGCATACGTATGCACAAAGAAGGGGAGCTGATGAGACAAAGCTATGCCGCCGGAGGATCATCTCCCTCAATAGGAGAAGAGGCTGGACCCCCAGGATTCGTAGAGAATCCCTTGCAAATTCTACAGATAATTGTGTGGGTGATGCCAATATGCGCAGAACCGGGTGATTGGAGAAGTTACCTTCGATAGGATTTTCATCAACAGGATACTAACAGACGACCCCACAGGGCGACACGTGTCAACACCTGGTTACTTCTGGTGCTTTCCTGAATTTGCCGTTTCTTGCTTTCCCTGCGCTTTTGTACATCTCGTTCGTATTCCATATGAAAACCAAACCGAGCAGACATTCATAAATGGATACACAGAGGGAGAGAATGTGACGGGAGGGGAAGATTCCGAGCGAAAGAACAGATGTGACGGTTTCTTTTATCGCCAGCGGAGCAAAGCTAGAAATGGCATGGGATTACTGATCTGCTTATGTGTAAATTATTACCTTCTTGCACTCGTATTTATCCTCCCCCCGCGAGTGAAAAGGGTTTTAGTGTTCATTACGCGACAAAAGACCGAGAAGATAAGCCCACAATCACCCCCCACCACCCCCCCTATCAAGGGCTCTCTCCCCGCTCCACACACCCGCGAAAAACAGTTGGCGAAGTAGACACAAATCAGCAGAAGACGGCAAATTACAAAGAGGCCGAAGGAAAAGGACGGCTTCAACGAGCAAGAAACAGAACCCGAGCGAGCACAAAACAGGGAGAAAGGGCACAAAGCCGTGCGAGCGGCAGGCAAGTGAGAACAGCAGCGGGAGGCGTGCGAAACACGAGCGAAGAGAGGAATTCAGAGGGGGAGAGACTGTGAAAGAGAGAGGCAAAGCGATGCAGAACGTAACTGATGCGCCAGTTTGGACGGAAGCAACACTGAACACAAAGAAGGGAGAGAGGGGGATAGCGGATGGGGGCGGGGAAATAGAAGACCAGAAAGAATAAACTCAAACAGAAGGGAAAGGACAAAAGAAACTAAAAAGAAACCTCATCAGAGCATTTGCTCGGACGCGCAACGTCCAAAAACCGCCGCCATGCCTTCCCGCGCTTTATTGTCGCAAGATTTCAAATGAGAGGGAAAGAGAACATGGAGTAAAGAAGCGCACAGTTCTGCTTGCAGAGAAGTAGAGCCTGTAGTTAACGGCGGAAGCGAAGGCAAAATACTATGGAAGACGATAAAGCCGCTGCAGAGGCGAGCGGACAGAGGGCCTGAGGAAAGCCTTCCCTGATAAAAGCCCTTAGCAGCAGAGGTGAGCCACCCGACATTAAAATGCACATGCGTCACACTAAGAAATAACAGACGGACAGGGCCGAGAACGAGAGTGCGACAATCAAGAATCAGGATGTTGGCAGCATTGAGGGATGCTACATGTCTCCCTTTTTCCCCCGTAGAACGCGCAATTCCTCACTCCTCGTTGATGCTATCTGTTTTTCTTCACCCCTGCCCAATAATAGATGACCTCTCAGTAAGACCACTCAACCACCATGTCATCACAGGCAATACATCTCTCTCTCTCTCTCTCTATCTCTCTCTCTCTCTCTCTCTCAATATGTGTATTCGTGGGCGTCTCCATGAGCCACCGCCCTTATCTCACCCGTAGGCACGGTCCGACGGGCCCCAAGAAATTCGGGCCTCTCCCCTACTCTCTCTCTCTCTCTCTCGCTCTCTCTCAATGTCTGTATGCGAGGGCGTCTTCATGAGTCATCGCCCATATCTCGCGCATACTCTCTCTCTCTCTCTCTCTCTCTCTCTCTCTCTCTCTCTCTCTCTCTCTCTCTCTCTCTCTCTCTCTCTCTCTGCCTGTGTATGCGAGGGCGTCTTCATGAGTCATCGCCCATATCTCGCGCATACTCTCTCTCTCTCTCTCTCTCTCACTGCCTGTGTATGCGAGGGGGTCTTCATGAGTCGTCGCCCATATCTCGCGCATAGGTTCACGAGTCGTCGGCCATATCTCGCGCATGGGTAAGCTCCCCACAGAAATGCGGTACC
>BFEA01000444.1:1137241-1149483 GCA_003427395.1 Chara braunii
TAATTCGTGGATGTGGGAACACCAGGGTTCAATACTACACGGAATAGGACTCCCATTGCATTGGCACGTGGCCAGATTCAATCTGTGGATAGGCGCGTTCTACCTCTTTTTTGTACGATTACTCGTAACAACACTTGGGTAATCGCCTGGGCTGCGTCAGATGAGACGGTTGCATTCGTAAGTTCTCCCTGCCCCAAACAACCCATGCCCTCAGCCATGGTCTCACTGATAAGACCAATTATTAACAATCGATTTGCCTTCCGATTGATTCCAGAATTGTCTATGCCTCGTCTTATCAGAGACAGTCCGGAAGGAAATGGGAATAAAGTGATCTTTCATGTTTCAATAATGGACACCAGATTTGTCCCAGGTCAACTAGAGAGACTGGAGTCTGAAGGTCTCCGACTCATCCCACTCCCGTGGATTGTTGAAAGGAAAAAAGGTGAATTATCACGGATAAGGGCCCCTCCGTTGGCTTCTGCAGAACTGCTACGCGAGGTGGATAACCGTTTCCTAGCAGATTGGAAATTGAACTCTATTTTTGTTTGCTCCTTTTTGTTTAAGTCATGGCTCCCTGACCCGCAAGGCAGGGCTCCCTCACGTGGAAACAACTCTCTGTCTTCCTCTCGCATCCAAGATCTCGGGGCAACGAGCAGAAATGGGCAAGCTTAGGCTTGCCACTTGGAATGTCAGGGAACCGGGCAACATGTCAGGCAAGCATAAGAGAGATAGACTGAAATCATGGTTATTTGATAACCATATCCAGATTGCATGTATTCAAGAGACTAAGCTAGGGGAGGAAAAAATCTTTGCATTGGGTACTTGGTGGGATGGGCCACAATTGTGGGCTCTGACTATTGGAACGAGAGGAGGAGTTGCTCTGTTGATCCATCGTAATACTGACTTGGAAATCATTGATTTTTACGCTGATATATGGGGTCGTTGGGCTTGGGTAAAAGTTTGGTTTGATGGAAAGACGTGGATTATTGTTTCGGTCTACGCTCCAGTTGAATCCCGACATCGAACTCGTTTTTTCGCTGAGTTAATGTATGTAATTCCAGTTGGTGATTACCTTGTTGTTACAGGAGACTGAAACATTTCGTTGGACTTAACATATTCTAACAGATTTTCAGAAGATAAGGCCGCTCTGTCTACTTTGATGGAAAAGTTTGATCTTATTGACCCATTTAGATTATCTCACCCTGACATGGGAGGTGCTACTTGGTTCTCCCACAGTCGTTCGCCTCAGGGCACAATTGAACGAAGATTATACTTTTTTCTAATCTCGTCTTCACTGTGGGACCACGTTGAATATATTTCGGAGAGCTTCCATCCTATGTCGGACCATAAACTAATGCAATTGCATCTAACCACGTCTGAGGTCACATGCGGGAAAGGAGTGTTTCGTTTTAACACCCAGAACTTAAATATACCAGGCCTCGTATATTGGATGAAGAGATTCTGGAAGGACTGGAACGAAGCTCGTCCTTTGTATGACTCCCTCGCGGAATGGTGGAATTCGGGGTCAAAAATTTTCTCAAATGCTAAATGTTTTTTCACGTATTCTAGCCAATGATCGTAACAGTGACGAATCCCGCTTGAGGAAAATGATAGAATATTCGGAACTGCGCATGCAGGAACACCCGGTTTCAAACTTGGTGTGGGGCAAAGAACGGACGAAACTAATGTCCGAATGAGATAACATGCAGTGTCAAAAATCCGAAGTCTGGGCGGATCGCCTACGGATTAAGGGGATATCAGTACATGACCGAATGACAAAAGAGTCTTTCCAGAAACTTCTTCCTCGCCGGGCTTCAGCCCGGATGAAAAAATTAAATTATCCTTTCGACGAAGAGGCTCCCAGGGCGAAGTATCTGGTTCACCTCTGTGAGTATGCTTCTTATTATTACCGTGATATCTTGTCTTCTCGCCTCCGAGTCAGGGGGCACAAATTAACTCTGACCTGCACTTAGATTCTCCACACTGGGACAATACCCTGGTGCGACCCTCTCAAACAGGACGCCTAAACCTGAATCGTCCCATATCTCTTTTGGAAGCCCATGAAGCCTTGAAATCAATGTCCACAGGAAAAGCCCCCGAGGGCGATGGTCTTCCGGTGGAACTCTTCATGGTGTTGTGGGACCTCGTCGGAGAATGTTTGCTTCAAATATATAACGAAGTCCTCACTGGTGGCAAATTGGCAGCAAATATGTGTAATGGTATTATCTCTATGTTATTCAAGAAAGGTGAGCGGACCGAGATCCATAATTGGCGCCCTATATCAGTGCTAAATGTTTCTTATAAGATTCTGGCTAAGATACTAGCGAGACGCCAAAGACATTACTTACCGGATTTGGTCCACTCAGATCAAGCTGCTTTCATTCAGGGTAGGTCTATATTTGATAACGTCATTACTGCTATTGAAAACTTAGATATTATCCAGAATGACCAATTAGACATAGCTATGCTTTTATTGGACATGGAGAAGGCGTACGACCGGGTGAACTAGTTATACGTCCTGACTACTTTATATGTCATGTCGTTTGGTCAGAACTTTTGTAAATCGGTCATAGCACTGTACACCAACTCTACTGCCGCAGTGATGATCAACGACCGCCTATCTGAGGAGTTTCCGCTCACTCGCTCGCTACGTCAGAGTCGCCCATTAGCCGCTATTTTGTTCGCTGTTCAAATGGAAAACTTGTTGAATAACATTCGAGCTCATCCCTCCATTGGAGGCTTGCCTACAGACTCTTCACCATTGAAGGTGAAAGCCCTAGCTGATGATTTATTTGCTGTCTCTCGCAACTCTTCTTAGTCTCTAAATGCACTGAAATTGTGCTTAGATGAATATGCCTCTCTTTCGGAAGCTGCCATTAACTGGCACAAGTCAGTCTTCTTTCTACCTGCTTGCTACGCTATTTTTGTACAGTGGGGAATGAAACACATTACCGAGAATAGCTTTGAACGATTCCCGGGGGTTCGGATTTCCTTGACGTCGGCAGCTGCCGATCAAGACGATATCTTGTTGCAAAAGTCGAACCAGCGGATCTCTTCGTGGGGCCACGCGCCCCACCTTTCCCTTTTTGGCAGGACGATGGTGATCAACTGCGCTTTGTTTGCGCTGCTGTGGTTTGTAGGGAAGGAAAGAGGCTTGGGTCTGTCTCTCTGTGCTATGTCAGACATAGAAGTGCACGTTTCATATGAAAACCCTATGCGGATGAAGAAGACTCCTTTATCTCCAACTGCGCACCTAGATCCGAAGGGGGCCTGGGTCTGCAGGACCCACAAAGACAAAATGTTGCAATGTTGTCTGCATGGGTGATTAAAGTTACTCAAGCCCAATCCCCTCTCCACTGGATTAGCCTTGCTGAACAAATCCTCTCGCAGGAATGGAACCTAACGAGCCTTAAAAATGTTTGGATTTGCCTTCTTCTTAGGTCCTATCTAAATAGGAGGATTAATTCGCCCCTCAGGCAGACAATTATAAGAGCTTGGAAGAGAATTTGTCCAACAAATTGGAAAACCCTGTCACTAAAGCGGAAGTCTTAGCGCAACCACTGTTTGACAACCCCTTGATCATGCAGTCTAATGACTATCCTTTTCCGGTTGATTCTGCACCAGGAAGTTTTGGTCGTTCATGGATTGAAAGAGGAGTACTTAAGGTCGATGACATGTGGAACGATCTAGTGGTGATTGGAAACAACATGAGGAGATTAGAGCTACCTTGGGACAAGTTAGACAGCTGAAACATGAGAAAGAATCAATCATTTCTATAATCCCGCTGGAATGGAAAATCCTCTCGGGGACCTGGTATTCATCTGATTCAACATCTCTCTCCGTTTGACGTCTTATTGACACAACCCCGTGCATATAATATTTTGTTTCCTGCACGGGGAACATTTGCAAATCAGTCCCTGCACAGACGACTTGGCACTGTCCAACCCCAGTACATTCAGTATTTATGACTAGTCCCTGTGCATGAGATGTTTTGTTGCTCAGTTCTCCTCGAGTTGTTGTTCAGCCAGACCCCTTCAGGCGGGCCCATTCCTTGAGATTATTGTTGTTCAGCCAGACCCATTCCTTGAGATTGCTATTGTTCAGCCATGCCCCTTCAGGCGGTTCCATTTATGAGATTGCTGCCTTTCAGCCAGACCCCTTCAGGCGGGCCCATTTATGAGATTGTTGCCTTTCAGCCAGACCCCTTCAGGCGGGKCCATTTCAGAGATTGCTGCCTTTCAGCCAGGCCCCTTCAGGCGGGCCCATTCCTTGAGGTTGTTATTGTTCAGCTGAACCCACTCAGGTGGGCACTTACATTGAGTTGCTGACCACCATTCGGTCGGGCCCAGACATTGGAGGGAGCATCAACCCTCGCAGGGGTGTAGCTAATGTTCAAGCTGACCCGTCATCCTGAGACAGCCCCTACCTGGGGCATCAGAGCTTCGTCATCAGGGCCAATGAGTCCCCAACCTCACGACACACGCTGGTGATTACCTATTTTGTAAAGGGGGCAGGAAAGGATGGAGTGAAGGGCACCACTTACAACAGGATTACAAACTACATATTCCGCAGGGAGAGCTATTGGAGGGACAACTGACTACATGTGGTGTTCCCTCGCGTACCATCAGCGCCCGGGGGTGTACTTTTCAACTTCGATGGGTACAATCCTAAACCTCTTAGCGAGGCACGCAGCAAGGGGAAGAGACAAAAGGATGAGCGAGTTAGGAGGGAGATAGCCAGATCTGGGATTCCAATCACTACTTGCGTGCAAAGATCAGAGACAAATGAGTCTGACCAAGACCCTTGTAATCTGAGCGACGTTGATCTTGACGACTACTTCGACTGGGACATTCACAGAGACTGAGTCTGTTAGCAGTAGCGGAGCACTGGAGACCAGTAGGCAGCGACAACGGAGAACGACATTGAGGAGGATTGCGTACCTTATTGCACGATATTTGCTCGAGGGTGATTGATTCCTATATGTCAGCCGCATCTAGGGCCGAGACGACTATCGGACCTCCCAGAGGGGAAGGCTCTTTCCCACACCTTGGGGATGGCTACAACCATTTGGTTGGGACTGATTTTGCTATGCAGGCTTATCGAAAGTCCCTTTATTGAGATCGATTCCTTGAGGTTTCATATGTCTACATTGACCGGATGGGACGGATCGAGATATTGATCGGAGCTACAGGTGAGATTACCCTTGCAGAGGAACTTTATCTCAGAAGTGTTGCAAACGAGGAGATGGCTAGGTGCATGGCGTACATCAGCAAGATCGATCCTGCAACACCTATGGATATCAGCTACGTGGTTCCAGAGTCAATAGCAACCAGGGTTCCTAATGGCGAGGGGGATCAGCGCGTGCCGGACATGGAGTCTCGGACAGTCGAGCCCACTCACGAGGGGGTACCGCTTATCATTATTGATTGAGACTCTCATTCTAGTCACTATGATGTACCATGACATTATTATGATTTATTAGTGACTGCAGTCCTCCAATGGCTGCTCCCTGCATTCTCTGTGTACTACTCTTCAATCTCGTGGCTTTGGTCATGCTCTTGCAGAGTCTGGTTTCTGGTCTTTTCGTCCTCTCAATGCTATTTATTTTTATGATGCATATCCTGTAATGTATGAAATGTTTTATGCATGAAATGATATGCGTTTATCACTCCTCATCATATAGGTTACACTCAAGGCTACTTAAAGGATTTTTGGATAATAGGGACTCCGGTGACCTTGAATCTAACCTTTATACGGGGTCAGGTGCATGCGATAAAACCGAACGCCTCACTCTAAGCCGTGTCACCGCTGGCAGGAGAGATAACCCTGACTACTCGACTGTGTGACAAAGGCTGCTTGTGAATGCACTTCTATACAACTTCCTTAAAACTTACCAAAATCCTGCGTGGCAACCTGCCAGTCCACCAACCCACTGCACTCGGCCGAGGAGGGACATCGGACCAGACCCTGAAAACGGTGGGGGCGCGAAAAAAATGGCGCCGTTGCCGGGGACTCAAAAATCTCGAGTTCCTCGAAGCGGACCTTGGTCATAATATTTAGTGACTAGGCAGCAGTCTAACATATTTTTTACAAGGCCCGACTCAAGTCAGAGAGACTTTCGGCTAGCGGAGCCCCGAGAGGAGGGACCTCTTGCAAAAGTCTATCTGAAGTGACTCGGGCCCCAAGGGAGGATTTAAAACCTATCTTCTAGATCCTCAACTGGACAAGTTATAAGTCAGAAACCAGATGATAACTGAAGAGTATAATGTCTTAGAAGCCCTAACTCGTGTCACCTGTGGTGGTGCCTTTCCCTATATGTTTATCAAATGTATTACTTGTGTAAGAAATACAATGACTGTGCATGTGCTTGTCTCTAGATTCCTTGACACTGATGATTATAATATTCGACCCTACGTCCTAGAAGGGGCTGATCAGGATCCGAGTTTCTTTACCAACTGGGACGTCATAGTGAAGTGTGTCAAAGCTGAAAGGGATCAGTTGAGACAGCAAGGGATAGAGGCGAATTGAAGCTTGCTGCCCTGAGTCTACGAGAAGATTCCTACCTCATCGGTGCCCAAAGGATTCTGCGATGGTAGGAACTGACTGCCAATCATCAGTGCAGCGCTGAGGTGACAGAGCTGGTAGACAGTCCATATCGACAGTAACTAGAGCGATAGAGACACTGACCAGGATCACGGTTGGAGGTGTTTTCCCATGTGCCATTGAGAGGTGTGTGACTTGTGAGCACGACTCAATGATTCTATACGTCCTTGTAGTCTAATTCCTTGATACAAATGAGTATGATGAAGACCATATGTATCTGCTGAAACAATGAGAGGGGTTGATTACGAGGCGTGCTGGGCAGTTGCTGCTAAGTATATCTTAGATGAAAGGTGGTTGTTGAAACAACAAGAAAAACAAGTGAAGTGGAGTGTCCTACCTAGAGAGTTTGAGAGATTCTCAAACCCTCCTGTGCCTGCTAGCTTCTGCGACGGGAAAGACTGGGGATGAATCCTCAACGCGATACTAAAGGATCGAGTGTGGTGAGATATGTTGATCGATGTCTACACCCCTGATGACGGAGAGAGCTTCTGCTTTGAGGTCTATGTAGATGAGCAGCGAGCGACTGTTATCGAGGTTGTGAGAGGATGCGACACTAGGCTAGATAGGCACGGAGAGATTGGCATGGTAGAACACTACCTTGAGCTTATGCGAGCGGCTGCTTTTAAAACAATTACGAGTCAGACTAAGATTAGACATCGACTGGATTGCAAGAGTTCGGATGACAGGAGAGTGATGCTACATGTGAGAGACGAGACCATCTTATCTAGACAGCGTCCTGCAGACAGTCTGGTTGGAGACACTAGGGGCAGCCCATGGCAATGATACTGGAATGTAAAAACTCTATGTCAATTGCGACTGTGACCATTGGTAGAGGATGGTTAGATAAAGTGACTAAAGCTGACAACCCCTTCGAGAGAGAGATGGTTAACAACACATACTATTTATAGGTCACATTCGGCCGCTTCAGGTCCCCACCAAATGGCTGGATGGGGTCACCCGAAACCCCTTTCAGAAGCTTTAGCCACTTAGCGGTTCCAGGTCCCCACCTGAAATTCCTGAAATGACGTGAAGTAGCTGAAGCTTCTGAAAAGGGTTTCAGGTACGCTCATCCAAATGGTTGGATGGGGGTACCCGAAACCCCTTTCAGAAACTTCAGCCACTTCAGCGGTTTCATGTCCCCACCTGAAATTCATGAAATGACCTGAAGTGGATGAAGCTTCTGAAAGGGGTTTCAGGTACCCCCATCCAAATGGTTGGATGGGGGTAACCGAAACCCTTTTCAGAAGCTTCAACCACTTCAGCGGTTTCAGGTCCCCACTTGAAATTCCTGAAATGACCTGAAGTGGCTGAAAAAATAGGCAGGGAAAAAAAAAAAAAAAACATAAAAAAACTTGTCCTCCAAACCACCAAAAACTTCTGAAATGACCTGAAGTGTCTTCAGACCATTTCAACGGTTTCAGACCACTTTAGAATATTTCATTCTGAAATTTCAGGTGGTCATTAACCATTAGTGCTTCGAGATAGTGAGGCATGACGTCTGTAAGGAGGGGTATTTAATATTCTATGATCTGGTGTTTAGGTTCCTCAAGACCGACGGGCTTGATGTGAGGGTTTATGCACGAGAAGGAATAGAGGAAGAGGAGGGCTACTTACAGTGCTTAAGGAGAGTATACATTCATCTCTCAAGAATAAGGAGACTACTTCAAAACTTGCGTAAGAAAGTGACATGGGGGGAACGAGTCAGACAATTTGAAAGACTCCCTAGTTTTCTGACTACGGATAGCTTCACCGACAGGAGAGACTGGGAGAGAAGGTTAACAACAGTCTTATTTTTCATCACCACTTCAGGACACCCTTCACCACTTCAGGATGCAGCCAGCCTAAACATGTGGTTTTCAGTGTCTTCGGACCTTTCACCGCTTCAGGACCATTCATGTCTGAAAATCTTGAATGGTCCTGAAGTGGTGAAAGCTCCGAAGACCTTGAAAACCACCTGTTTAGGCAGGCTGCATCCTCAAGTGGTGAAGGGTGGTTTTCATGGTCTTCGGACCTTTTACCACTTCAGGACCATTCAGGATTTTGAGACTCCCCAAAACTCTCACTTGACCACTTCAGGACACCCTTCACCACTTCAGAATGCAGCCTGCCTATAGAGGTGGTTTTCAGGGTCTTCGGACCTTTCACCACTTCAAGATCATTCAGGATTTCCAAATTGCCCAAAATTCTCACTTCAGAATTTTCATTCCTGAATTTTCAGCTACCCGATAACCGCTTGTGGAGACTGAACGTCTCTTCTGGAAGCTATTGCTGCAGTTAGCAAGGCAAGGGAGGGCGATCTAGTTATAAGACTAGAGTCTCTGTTCCTTGAAACATTTGAACATCGGTTCAAAGTTCGAGACGAGGCATCTCCTGAATTTTTCCTCGCCTGACAACGAAAGAAATCTTGTTATGGCTGAGAGGCATGCCAGTTTCCTAGGAAGTAAGCATATTTGGAAGAAGGTTGAAGGAAGGACGCCACCTGATAATAATTTTTCGGTCATCTCTCGCTTAATATGGGATTTAGAGCCCTTTACGGTACGAGGGGCGTTTCCTCATAAGATTGAGAGATACACTATGTTCAGGAAAAAATAGGAGCTTAACCAGTAAGCTAGACAGGATGGTTAAAGGACCGAACGCACGGCAGAGCCGTGCTAATTCCTCCGTTGGGGACGGAGAAGTGACCACTACCACGGTTCTTCGAAAGATGTTGAATCGAATAGAGGCTATGAAGATTGGGATGGACACTATGAATGTTCGACTAGACCTTCCGAGAGCTAAGGTACCTCCAGAGAATGTACCCTGCTTTGATGGAACCAAGGTTAGAGAGTTTTTGGAGGACTATGATATCTTCGGTATGAGTCATGGTTGGTCGGATAAACAGAAGTTGAAAGCTTTGCTAGCCTATGTTGAACTTAAGATGAGGGTGTCGGTGACAAAAACAACACAACGGCTGACAACATGGGCGGACGTTAGACAAAATATGTTGGAAGAATACGCCAAGTGTGACGTCCAAACAACCATGCAAAATTTCTTGGATGTACGACGCTCCAAGTACGCTACCCTCGATCAATTCCTAGAGGATTTTGAGAGGGTTGTGCGGAGAGTACCCTTCCTAGACGAGACACAAAAATACTATGTCCTGCTAAATAACTTCGCAGAGGATGAAAGGAAGAGTGTGGTAAACTGTACTGCCCATTATCCTCTAAAGTGGGAAGAAGTGGTTAAGATGGTCTGTGAGCTGCCTTCCGTGTCCAACCGAAAGTGGTCTTTGGAACAGATGAAAGTAATCACTAGTGCAAAAGAGGAAAATATTGAGGCAGCTCCGGGAGGAAACTTGAAGGCCGAGGAGATCCTTGGTCTTCTCGTTAAGCTTGGTAACTTTGAGAAGTTAATCATTCTTGCCCCAGCAGCTCAAACCCTAGTTGGATCCGAAGAAGATAAGGAAGAAAGGAAGAAGGAGAAGCAAAAGGAAGGGAGTGAGAGTGAGAGCGAAAGTAGTGATGATAATGACGCTAGGCGAAGGAGAAAGGAAAGACGGAAGAAGAAGCGCTGTCGCGCGCGGCGGTCCCACACCCAGACGCAAAGTAAATTTTGGGTCGGACCTCACGGTCGTGTCACGCAGGAGTTTTTTTTTCACCTCAACGAAAACACCACTCCGACCGTGCGCACGTGCTATACCTCTCACGACTCCCTACGACAGGTTAGGGATCCCGCGAGGTACAACATACCTCCACCTGCGGGAGATGTCACCATCCCTTAGGTGGGCGTATCCCTGCTGAGCTACTGACCCACGTGCAGAGACTTTTACATGCAATCGCAGAGGTAGGCCAACCGAGGGCGTTTTCTCGATCGCCGTAGCATAGGCATACGCGCGGTAGAACGCCTTAAGACTGACCCGTATATCGTGCCCCGAGGTGCTAACTTCCCCGGACCGACTATCTAATCAGGTCGACCTTTCCGGACAGTCTTCCACGCTTAGTTAACTAGGACAATGACTCTATGTCCCCTTTTGTTCACCTTATGAGAAAGGTCAGAGTCAAGCTCCTTTGTAATCTCTCATTCTCAAAAGAATCCTAGACAAATGACTTCTTAAGCTCCGACCAACTTACGATCTCATTCGCAGATATATGTATAAGTATGTATGTAATTCAGGGGAGTTGAATAAGCGGTGGACCTCACTTTCACAATTGTTGTGTCCCGTGTCCGAATATCTCAGACGATCCCAAATTTAGAAGACAGTTCAATGCCCAACACCTGTGCAGATGCAAGAAATCACATACACGTATACAGATGCAGATACAGAATGCGCTACAAGCGTCAACCTTTGACCCATTCGTAGCAAGTCCCTCACGCCCTAAAACCTTGAAAACAACATTCCTTCCTACTCCTGACTCCTTTTGCCCAACCTTTCACATTTTCAAAGACCTTTGAGTGTGATTTAGACAATTCAGGCATAGATACACGGGAAAGATCTATCCGTTTTCTTTTTAGGTCTTATCTTAGGCGTGGGTATCAAGCCATATGGAAGTTGAGTTGGCGTTCTACCGGCCTGTTATCCAATGATAACAAAATTTGCAGTTCCTAATTCATTTCTTCCTTAGTCCTCTCCAAGAGTGATGAACCTGTGGACACAGCACAACCCGAAAGAATCTTAACATCTTCTCTCCGATGTTGAGATCTAGAAGATTTCTTCCAGACTTGTGACCAAGAGTTCGGTGCTTATCGTCGTCCTACCGCTTAACTTCTACTCTCATCTAACTGTCGATCCGCTGCCTGGTTGGTCTAGTCAGTGAACAAAATTCATTCCCAGTCTCTTCGTCCCAACGTTTCTACTTAGTTTTCATTTTCAAAGGTTAATTATAAGTCCCATATCCCTAGTAATCACAAGCAATACCATCCATTTCCATTTAGAGAGGAATCACATGATAAAGATCAAATCAAATTTTCAAAGGGTGATAAGTCTCTCTGGGTCAAGATCTCACTTATCCTTCCTTACTGGAATCAGTAGCAATGGACTGAATCAATTATATGGAAGCAGATATCCGGTGATAGATCGATCAGGATACACTCAAACTTTTGTTAGCTATCAGGCTTTGAGAGTAGGAAAGGCAGGCTTCTCGGAGCCTCGCTCCTCTTACCACACTAGTTATTATTATTATTATTATTATGGTGATAAGACAGGCTTCTCGGAGCCTCTCTCACTCTTATCACCTAGTACGTATGTTATTATGACGATAAGGCAGTCTTCTTACAACCTCGCTCACTCTTATCACCTAGTATATAGTATTACGGTGGTAAGACAGGCTTCTCGGACCCTCGCTCCTCTTACCACCTAGTATATAGTATTACGGTGGTAAGGCAGGCTTTTCGGAGCCTCAATCCTCTTACCACCTAGTATATATGTTATTATGGCGATAAGGCAGACTTCTTAGAGCCTCGCTCACTCTTATCGCCTAATATATAGTATTACGGTAGTAACGCAGACTTCTCGAAGCCTCGCTCCTCTTACCACCTAATATATATTGTTAATATGGTGATAAGGCAGACTTCTTAGAGCCTCGCTCCTCTTATCGCCTAGTATTATAGTATTATGGTGATAAGGCAGGCTTCTCGGAGCCTCGTTCCTCTTACCACCTAAT
>BFEA01000444.1:1155267-1167809 GCA_003427395.1 Chara braunii
CTCTCTCTCTCCCCCCCTCTCTCTCTCTCTCTCTCTGTATGTGTATTGAGTTGGTAAGACTTCGACGGACCAGTTTGTCGCTGCCACTCATCTTCCCTCGTATGTTCATCTTCTTCCTCCCGACCGCGTGCCGTGACCTTTCCCTTTTCCCGCACGCGAACCCCTCTCTGTCTCTTCTCCCTCCTGCCCACTCATCCGTTTATCTTCTCGCTCTCACCACTTTCCCGCCGACTGTTTGTGACCACCAACAACTTCTCAGACTGCTCGCTGCCCGTTGCAGTTAAAGGCACAAACACTTTTGTCGTAGTTGTGGCGAGGTGCATTTGCAAAAGTAAGGTAAAATAGTCAAGTGAGGTAATAATAACAATAAATAAAATTACAAAAACATAGTAAAATACTGGTAGCTTAGGACAATGTATACAAGCTATATTTCCGGTCCGATACAGTCATGTCTGGGAGTGAGCTGTGTTCGGGAACTATTGGTGAGCCCCCGCATCACCTATCCGGCTTATCCTTCGTTGGGATGAGCTCTCCCTTTCTCATACACACACACATTCACGCACACTCAGACGCACACGAATACACACACACACACACCTACACACATGTGATGTACATTTCCACGTTGTAGCGTTAGATTCATTTACTTTATTTATTTATTTATTTATTTATTTAATCACACTATCAATGGGAGTAGCGTTAGGCTATCCGTGGGGTAGGAGACTTACCCGTTTTCCCTCTCTCGCTCCCTCGCTATCGCCATTGTCGTCGTCGTCGTCGTCGTCACGTCGTTAGCTTGTTGTCGTCGGTGGCGGCGGCGGCACGTCGTTAGCTTGTTGTCGTCGTCGTCGTCGTCGTCGTCGTTGTCGTAATCGTCTGACCGCACGGTCAGGTAGGTGCCCTTCTCCTCCCCGTCTACTATTTCTCCTACCTTTTTTTTTTTTTTTTTTTTTTTTTTTTCCTCTCCTTCTGCTCCTTCTTCCTCTAAATGATAAGGTTCCACAAACTTTTCCAGAGCATCCCCAACGTCAACCCGCCGAGATCACTGCGATCCAAACACTTCACCGGACCATTCAATCAGTAAGGTCGACGACGGTGTGTACAAAGGGCAGGGGCATAATCAGCGCGAGCTGATTGACTCGCGCTTACTAGGCAATCCTCATTCAGATCGATGATTACAACAATCGACCCCGTCGTGATGAACTTCTTCCCTCCTCCCGCTTCTTCTTCCTCTTCTTCTTCTTCTTCTTCTTCTTCTTCTTCTTCTTCTTCTTCTTCTTGCACCTCACGCGGCTATCTCCCCTGCTCCCCGCGCGCTAACTCTTCCTCCACTTCTCCCCTCGCCATCTCCTCTGCTCCCCGCGCACCATCTCTACCGCACTCTCTCTCATCCCCCGTTTACCCTCTCTGGGTGACCATCCCCCTTCGTACGGTTTTCTTTCCGCCCGACTTTTCTCTCTCACCCCACGTGTTTCTTCCTTCCTCTTTTCCTCAATGTGCTCCTCCCACACCTTTCTGCGCTGGTCCTCCTCCGTCGTGCAACGCTCCTCCTTTCCGGTTGCGCCCTCGCTCTTCCTGCTCGGTAACTTCCTCCCTCAAGGGCGCGGGCCAGAATCAAGCCCTGTAGCACCKACCCTGGTAAGAATGAACCCGCCCGTGATTTGGTTGCGGATTCATTGACTCGGAGGAGTCTCGTGAGGTACGAGATCGGAATGATAATAATAATAATAAAAATAAATAAAAGAAGAATCTAACTAAAACTAACAAATAAAATAAAATAAAATAAAATAAACAGAATCTAACTACTAACTATTTGCACGTGCCAAGTGTCGTTCCCTCGTTTTTCAAACGAGGCTAACAGTAAACTTACTAACTCTAACTAACTCGGATCTTGAGGTCGCGAGTTCGAGCCCTGGCCAACTCAAACCGAGTGAAAACAGTAAAGCTCCTCGTAAAAAGGAGCTAGCTCTGGGGTTAGGCGGATTCGATCCCCGAGTCTGTCGCATGATAACCTGCACCTTAACCTACTGAGCCAGCTCCCACTTCGGGTAGAAGGGGAGCAACTCTACTGTGTATATAGTAGCGGGGCTCAGTCCAACCAGTGACCTGAGCCCGTTCTAGCCTGTAAGTGTGTGCACACTTGCTGATCTGCGTGCCCATCTGAATGCTTGTTGGCTTGAGTGTGTGTGTGTGACCAACAAGAGTACCCGGTTGACCGGAAGGCCTCAAGACCCGGTACCTACAAGTGGTGGTGACATCGAGAGTTGGGGTGGGGAAAATACTCAAGCGACAGTTAGGCCTGTAACTATCAAGGCAGCGGGAAAAAATAGGCAAGTAGCAGGTCGGCCGGTACCGCTCAAGCCTCGACAGATGTGTAGGGACCAGGCCGCCAAGCAGTAAAAGACAACAGTTAGCATTCCGAGTGCTATTGCAATCACGTTGATCACACATTAACAATCGCCTCAGTTGTATGGTCGGGGTTTATCCTGACTAACTTATCAATGATTAAGTCTCAGTGTGTTGTAGATCTACCCGACACGGTATTATCCCAGTCAACCCCTCGACCTTTTCGGTCCGAGGGTATTACTACCAATCTTAACCATCACAGCGCTTCATAACAACGCGCCTGCATATTTTCGAAATTTTGTCACCGATTCGCCCCGGCCTCAATGGCTGAGGAAATCGTTTCAAGTGTCATGCCAAAGCGAGCACACCCTTTCCATTCAGACTGGCTCTGTCATGGTAGCCGATGTCGTCACTGTGTCGAATGCAAAAAAATGGCCAAATACCCTTGTAAGGGTATTTTGTCCGACAGTATCCCGGACCCCATTAAACGATGTCCCCGTCGCCTAGAGAACTATATGAAAACAAAAGATGTTTTTCGACAAGCAAATCATCAAATCCGAATCCTAGAATGAAATGTGGTTCAGGATTGACGTCGTCACCTCACTTTTCATTATTACTGCCGGGATTTTAACCCGGGTCTTCCACATAAAATAAATTTAATGACTTGAAGTGGGGATACTTGATCCGTACTACAGTACATGAAATAGTCAAGTATGACGGCGCTCCTTTCCTTCCCCACACCCTTAGTCTTTGGCCCAGGTATTCGTTGGTTGTTTTTTAGGGTCGGTGTTCGCATGCGAACTCAACCCTTCAAACGCGGGTCCTAACCGAGACCTTGGGTATTCAACACTTGATACCATGGTCCAAAGTTGCCTGCTATCCTGCCCGAAGCCTAATACAGGAGGACAACGGTCTCCATCATGACCCACCACAGTCCTGCTGATCAGGCCGGAGCTGCGGCCCACCACGTTGTTGCTTATCGGTGGTTACCCTCGTTGGTTGTGCAACGATGAGATATTCATCCTATCTTTTCAAAAAAAAAAATTCACAGATTTCAAGACTAATCTGGACCCTTTCGACATCCACTTGAATAGATCCTTTCATTGGGGTGGCCACCCCTATAGTTTCTCTTCGAGGCCATAATCGAAGGGTCCACTGCGTGGTTATGCTAGGTCAGCAGCCCACGCTGAGAGTTACGTCCCAACGATGCCAATTTTTCACCATAGGCTTGGTAGTTTATGCCCTCAGGTTAACCCTTCAGATGAATGAACGATGCTTCTTGATAGACAAAGTAGATAAGATTTCAAAACCAATTGAGCTATCGTCAGATTGCCATTCAGGGTTGTGCCCTCCAAGTCTTTGATCATAGCTCGGTGAGGCACGTACCTCGGGGTCATTTTATATATATAAACCAATATTTGAAATGAAATCAGTGGTTGTTGACTCTTTGTTTGTCTGAAACCAACAAAACAAACATCCCATTAAAAAAAAATGATTGCAAAACGTTTTAACTTATTGAAAAAAGTTTGTCAATGCCGTAGCATGGTTTCTCAAACATGTACATATAATTAATCCTTCCAACATCTTGGTCATACAACCTTTTACTGACTTTCACACAAGACAATGATCCGCCCGTTCCTCTACCATCATCTTTAGGTCTCAGGTGAGTCCAATAGTGATAGACAAAGGGAGATACCGAGTCACAAAAGACTCAAACCATAGACAAGGATTCACTCACAATGTGAAAAGTGTTTGTGGTCCACCAACTCACCCCCTTTGGATACATATATAAATATAAAGTATGTTATAATGAGTCAGACTTGCGACTCATCTCTCTCATCCTCATATTTATCCTTAAATGTCCATGCATTTTCTTATACTATCGTCTATTCTAAACCTTTATCCTATCAAAAATTAAAGAAAAGAAACTTGTCCTCTTTTCAGACTGCACTCTACTTATCCATGTTCTGTCTTACCCAACAAAACACCTTAATTTATCTAGAAGTTCATACATCTACTTGTTTTTAATCTAAGAAGTGATGATAAGCCATAATATCTGATCGAGCTCCACTCTGCCATCCTCGGATTATCTGTCCAGTGATGGCCACCAATCTTCCTCATAAGTGAAACTTAGTCACTCCCAACTCAATGTACCTTAGTACCTTGCAATCATCCATGAAGCGTCATTCTTTTGTGCCAAAGAAACATCCACTTCTGGCCTTATTGCTTCTGGCCTTCTTCTTGTAATGCTAAGCTGAGGTTTCTGCCTGATTCCCCGTTCCTACTGATGTCTCAATGTCAGACAACCTCTTCCTCTTGGTTCCTTCCTGCTGAAGTAAGATCAAACATTCACTCTTCGTTTTCCCGACAAAGACTCATTTTCTCCTTGCTCTCCTACCTTTCCTTTGCCTCTTCTCTCCTTTGGGATGGACCCTCACACTCCATCCTTTTCTCTTTCCACCTCTTCCTCTTCTATTGCCTTATCTTTTTTTTATTTCTTTTATTTTTTTCTCTGACCCTTTTCTCACCTTTTCTCACTTCAACCCCCTTTTCTTTAATTCTCAACTGATTTTCTCACTTCAGTTTTCTTTGGCTCTTGGAGCCCCACTTACCTACTGAGGTCCCCTTTTTGACACCTTTTGCTTCCTCTTCTTGGCCATGGGTGAAAGCAGTTGTGAAGATCTCCTTGTCAAACACGTTGTCCTCTCAAGAGAACGACCTACTACCCTTGCGTACGACCTCTTCTCCCATGTAGACTTTGAGGAATTCTTGAACTTACCTTTGAAGTTAATGACACAACGACTTCAGAGGTACTATGTAACACTATGGTAATAAGGTCACTCCATTATCCTTTCACTCTTCTTTCTTTGAACTCTCACTCTTCTCCCACCCTTATACCAGATGTGTTATAGCAACACCCCTATCATCAATCTCTTCTCCTGTTTTCACTCAATTACCTTGGTGGGCTCCATCATTTTTTTTTACTGATAACTGAACTCTGTCTAAATATTTCATCCTCTTCTTCATCTCATTTCACTCTTTTCTCTCATTGATCAAACAACATTTTCCCTGTCTTTTAATTCTAACTTAATCTCCTCACCTTACGTGTTGACCTCTCTACATATCTTCCTTATCTCATTATTCAATATCCCTCTTGCAGTTATCTCCTTCTAACGGAAACGTTTCTATCTTTGGTTGTTACGATCTCTTGACGACCTTATTATCTAATGACCTTGCAATTTTCTGTCACTAATACAGGTCTTTTGTCCCTGTCCGCCATTCGTACTCTCGTCGCAAGGCTTCCTGTCTTGTCCCTCCATGTATGTTTGGGTCAATGGGGTTTCTAAACCTGTCATAAACACCTCCTTCAATATTGGTGCTTATTAGACCATTTGCTTCATCAGTCTTCCTGATATGGCAAAACCTCATTATGTGCCCTTCTTGGGTACAATGCCAACAAACCGCACTCTTCAAACTCACTCTTCCTTTCTCAAGTCTTTGACCACTTTCTTGACCACTTTGGATCCCGATGAAGTTCCAATTTCTATTATCACCTCTCTTATTGCCTTTGCTATCATTTCCTCTACCATTGCTTCCCAGACCCTTATTACCAAGACCACCACTTCCTCGTTTACCATTGCCTCGACCTCTTCCCCAATCTCGACCTTGATCGCGGTCATGGACCATTCGAGCTCGGTTTCTTGCCTTCCGCTGGACCTTGGTCAACTTCCGAGGTCTAGGTTCTTCTTCTATCTCAATCACATTTTCACCTCTTTCTCCAGCCTGGTTATCACATCGCTTCTTCTCAGCGTTCGCAGGTCGGAGAGAACCTTGATCATCATCATTCGTTTTCTCTCCACTACTACCAGCTAACCCGTCCGACATCCCCTCTGAGACATTTCGCTTGCCTTTTCTGTCCCTTTCTAGTTGTGTCATTCTCTCTTCCAATGCTCTCAACTATTTCTGTGTACTGTCTAGTTCCCCTTGTGCTGACGCACCACCGATTATTCGATCGGGGTCTTCACAATGACGACTGTCGATTTCGTACTCGATAAACCTCAAACTCAACAAACTTTCCAGTTCACTCCAAGTTCGTGATCTCAGCATGAAATCGTATACTTCCTCGCCCAACCCCTCACATATGAATAAAGGGAACATAGTCAACATCGCCCTCTCATCCCACTTTTTCATAAGGCTAAAGCTGCGGTAATCGCGCAAAAAGTTATGCAGGTTCTTCTTTTGAAACAGCAGAGCTCTAAGGTCTGGGGGCATTGATTCGTCTACAAATTCGCGTGTCAATACTTTAGCGAGAGAAGAATTCCTCCAAAGAAGGACCTTATAAAAACCACCATCTTCGGTCATGGCCGCAGCTGCTATCCTGTACAAATACAGTAAGCGAAGAAGTGTCAGGCCGTAAGCTGAAGATGATGTTCAATAAGCTCCTCTATTATCACCTTAACAAGTCCAAAAGGATACAAGTGCATAAACTTTAGACATCCATTTGACGGAGCAATTATCCTCTGCACTGATCTTAAAAAACGCGAATAGAGCAAACAGTTGTATTAAAAGATACTCGAATAAGAACATAAGTTGCTAGAAGGAAGTAATAACATTCACTTCCTGCATATCTCCATTCTGAGTCATCACAATATTCAAACCTTTCGTCCGGATCGTGGGAATCAGTGTAGGTGCTAACAATGTAAATCGTGTTTTGAAGTTTTGTGTAAAGAAGCATGGATCCCATCTCTAGGTACAGACCGTATACTATCTCGCTTGTATAATGCTTGTGTCCCCATTTCTCGTACTACCAAAGCGGCCTCCGCTGCTGCCTTTATTTTTTCTCGTCCTCCGAAATACTCCTTCACAAGAAACTTGGGTAGGACGACTTGCAACGGCGCTGAGGGGAACACAAACTGCTCAACATCTCTAACTTCTATAACAATGGACACTGGCTTCTCTCCTTTCCGACATATTCTTCTTGCCCACGTTGCAGCAGCTGTCTCAGTTAGCCTTAACGGTCCTGCGAGCAGACTCTCACGTCCCAATGCCAGCTCAATACCAAGTGTAACCCAAAAAGGAAGATGAGATGAATATGGTTACTTTCACAATTGCACTGTCTCCAACATCGTCGAAGTCAGATTCAATCCAAATAAAGACATCCTCATTCAAAGATGTACCCCACCATGAAGCGATATACTCATTCTCCCTGACTCGTTTTGGCAAGGACATTTCTAGTCCGCCCTCCTTTTCAATAGGCAAGACTATATTGGGATCGTCTCTAGCATACGACATTTTGACCTTCTTCAGCTACCCCTAGGTCCTGCTCACACGGACAAACGCCCAACAAACATCTCCCATCACTACACAGAATCTCTTCTTCCTACAATGTTCTTCCTGAAAGGTACTATTCAAACCATACCTTGCTACCGTTGCTAATTTCCAATGCCTAAGACCATTCAAAAACAGGTCATAATAGTATATTGCGATGACAATGCACTTGCAATTTCTGAAGATCATAATTATTATAATGACTGTTACTTATAGTGGGGATATACTGTCATAGTAATCACAATAGTTAATAATTATAATAAATAGTCTCAGTAAGCGAAGAGACAAGCCTAATAAGCATATGTATGCATTGGTGATGACGGAAAACTTATGGTATCTGTTTCAATCATAGACAACAGTCATGCTGTAGTCAATTAATTTTTTCATGATAAATGCTTTTGGATGGAAAAATAATGAGAGTACTACATTCTACTCCCCGGGCTTTGACAAGAGTATATTGTGTCAAGGGGCAGTGTAATTCTCTAAAGGGATAACATCTTAGATTCTCGAGCCCCGCTCGAGGACCAACCCTCACTGCTTCACCCTCCGATTCCTGTATCCGTTCCTTGCAAACTCTTGTCAATTAGTAGACAAACTCACCATACACGTTCCAGGATGACATATCATTTCTCGTGATGATGAACCCACTTGACACAAAGATAGTTGGGGAATCACCCCTTACCTCCTTGCGGCATGCAGTAGTTGTCTCCATCATAGACCATAGTCTAACACAATTCAAACACTTTCTTCCTTCTCAGTAGTAATGCAGTCACCATTCCTCAAAAGGGTCAAGTGACAACACCCCACTATGGACTAGGAACATAGTTCCGGCGCGGGTCTCACTACTACCTTAGAAAACGGATGTATAGCTCTTTCAAGCCATCTGTCAGGGAAATGATAACTTAGGATTGTAACCCCCCCAAGGATAGACTCTACACATTGACCACCTCTTGAGATAATTTCTTCTTCCAAGGAGTCGGTCACTCCATTCACCCCCGACCCCTTGTAAGACGTGGATTCTGCGTAGCTTTTCTATCCATTATAAGGAGAGCAATCAAGATAAACGAACTCAGAATATAGATGAATAGTGAAATTTGATTAGCTCAAACGGATGAATTTAAGTGCACAATCTAAAATAAATAAACTCAGATGGACAACTCAAGCAATTAACCATGAATAAAATGCATCAGATAAATAACTTCACGTGAATAGGTTAAAAATAGACTGATATGAATGGACAATTTTTAAATGGATAACCTCAAATGAATGGCCTTAAGAGAATGGATTTAAGCGCTTAGATTCAACTGGGTATATTCAAGTAGATGGTCCAGGGTGGATGAGCTTAAGCAACTACCCTCATGCCTGAATACAGTCACCAAGTTGAATATAAATAAGATGGTTTGACACCTACTTCCTCACTGACTACACTTAGGATTATGTGTCTCTTCTTGCAAACAACTACCGTTGACATATTAAGTTGTTTTATCCATTTTGTTTGCCGCCCTTTTTGTGGATCTGCCAGACTTCTGACTAAACATGCCTCCACCCGTAAACTTTGTTCGCAAGTACAACCCTTAGACTAACAAAAGTCTAAATGAATCAACTCACGTGCACGAGTCACATACTCAATCCACCTCTATTGTTAAACTATCCCCCCATTCTCACTTGTCGTACACTTCAAATTTTTAGTTTGATACATGCTTAAATTAGCATATTACCACCTTCTTCAACTTCTATCTCCTAGCTAAATTACCGGACTCTACTTATTGACAATAAGTACCATATGCAACTTCCACCTACCCTCACCTCCTAGGGTTACTCCCTTAGAGACCCTGACATCTTTCTTACTACACCTACCTATCTTTAACTCCTTCACATGTCAATCCTTGACTCGCTTAAATGCTCGTTCAATGCTTCATATAATTTTCTTATAAAGCAAGTAGGAGATCAATCTGCAAATCCCTAGTTGACATGACAACAACATCACAAGGGAGAGGTACAATCTCCGGTCGGATGATGCGGATTGAGAGATGGCAGGAGGGTCAGGAACGTGAGGTGTTGGATGGGACTCTGGTTGGCAGGAGTGAGGAAGTACGGTCAATTGTTTCGTTCTTGAGCAGAGGAAGAAGGCGGTGGATAAGACCCGAAGCGACGACGACTTGGTGGCTCACAACGCAGAGGTGAGGTGCCGTAATGCCTCTCACATTTATAATATGCCATCTTCCCTGGAGACGGTGTATGCTCACTCCACTCGTCCTGATGAATACGAGCCTCTACCACTTCTTCCTTCTCTTCTAGCCCTTCATCTTCCTTTTTCCAATCCTCCCACTCTTTGGTCAAATCTATAGGCCTCTCGACGGCCTTCCCTTACCTTCCGCTTCCTCTTCTCCCAGTACCAGTCCCACGGCCTTTAAAGCCATACTACTGCGAGGACAACAGTTAGATAATAGAGTCTTTTAAGGTTATCTGACCCAATACCCTTGGTCTTTGAAAGATTCTAGATAACCTCAGGTTACTGTCAGTGAAATACTTCTCCTTTCACTTTCTAGGGCGACTTTTCTCACAAGTTGTCACTGACTGTCGCCTTACTTGTACCACCTATTCGCTCCTAGTACCTATTCCGTTCTATAAATCCTCAAGTGGTTTATACGCTATGACCACCCTTGCGTACTCCCCACTCAGAATCCTTGGTCAAATTATATCCCGGTAAGCAGATTAGAGTTGTCGTTTTGCCTAGATCATCGACTTACCGAGTTCGTTCACTGAGGACCTCGACTAGGAAGCGAGATCCCCGACAACGGCGCCACCTGTCGCGCGTGTCGGTCCCACACCCAGACGAAAAGTAAATTTTGGGTCGGACCTCACGGTCGTGTCACGCAGAAGTTTTTTCGTCACCCCAACGAAAACACCACTCCGACCGTGCGAGCGTGCTATACCTCTCGCGACTCCCTACGACAGGTTAGGGATTCCGCGAGGTACAACATACCTCCACCTGCGGGAGCTATCACCATCTTTTAGGTGGGCGTATCCCTGCTGAGTTACTGACCCACGTGCGAAGGATTTTACATGCAATCGCAGAGGTAAGTCAACTGAGGGCGTTTTCTCGATCGCCGTAGCATAGGCATACGCGCGGTAGAAAGCCTTAAGACTGACCCGTATATCGTACCCCGATGTGCTAACTTTCCCGGACCGACTATCTAATCAGGTCGACCTTTCCGGACATAGTTAACTAGGACAATGACTCTATGTCCCCTTTTGTTGACCTTATGAGAAAAGCCAGAGTCAAGTTCCTTTGTAATCTCCCATTCTCAAAAGAATCCTAGACAAATGACTTCCTAAGCTCCGACTAGCTTACGATCTCATTTACAGATATATGTATAAGTATGTATGTAATTCAGGGGAGTTGAATGAGCGGTGGGCCTCACTTTCACAATTGTTGTGTTCCGTGTCCGAATATCTCAGACGATCCCAAATTCAGAAGACAGTTCAATGTCCAACACCTGTGCAGATGCAAGAAATCACATACATGCATACAGATGCATACACAGAATGCGCTACAAGCGTCAACCTTTAACCCATTCATAGCAAGTCCCTCACGCCCCAAAACCTTGACAACAACATTCCTTCCTAATCTTTACTCCTTTTACCCAGTCCTTCACATTTTCAAAGACCTCTGAGTGTGATTTGGACACTTCAGGCATAGATACATGAGGAAGATTTATCCGTTTTCTTTTTAGGTCTTGTCTTAGGCGTGGGTATCAAGCCATGTGGAAGTTGAGTCGGAGTTCTACCGACCTGTTATCCAATGATAACAAAATTTGCAGTTCCTTACGGATTTCTTCCGTAGTCCTCTCCCAGAGTGGTGAACCTGTAGACCTAGCACAGTCCAAAAGAATCTCCGCTGTTGGGATCTAGAAAATTTATTCCAGACTTGTGACCAAGAGTTTGATGTTCACCGTCGTCCGACCGCTTAACTTCTACTGTCATCTAACAGTCGATCCACTGCCTGGTTGGTCTAGGCAACGGAGAGAATTCATTCTCAGTCTCTTCATCCCAGCATTTCTACTTAGTTTTCTTTTTCAAAGGTTAATCACAAGCAATACCATCCATTTCCATTCAGAGAAGAATCACATGATAAAGATCAAATCAAATTTTCAAAGGGTGATAAATCTCTCTGGGTTAAGATCTCATTTATCCTTCCTTACTGGAATCAGCGAGTTAGTAATGGACTGAATCAATTATATGGACGCAGATATCCGGTGATAGATCGATCAGGATACACTTAAACTTTTGCTAGTTATTAGGCTTTGAGAGTAGATGGTGGCAAGGCAAGCTTCTCGGAGCCTTTCTCCTCTTATCACACTAGTTATTATTATTATTATTATGGTGATAAGGCAGACTTCTCGGAGCCTCGCTCACTCTTATCACCTAGTACGTATATTATTATGGGATAAGGCAGGCTTCTTATAGCCTCGCCCACTCTTATCACCTAGTATATAGTATTACGGTGGTAAAGCAGGCTTCCCGGAGCCTCGCTCCTCTTACTACCTAGTATATAGTATTACAGTGGTAAGGCAGGCTTCTCGGAGCCTCGCTCCGCTTACCACCTAGTATATATGTTATTATAGCGATAAGGCAGACTTCTGAGAGCCTCGCTCACTCTTATCGCCTACTATATAGTATTACGGTGGTAAGGCAGACTTCTCGGAGCCTCGCTCCTCTTAGCATCTAATATATATTGTTAATATGACGATAAGGCAGACTTCTTAGTGTCTCGCTCCTCTTATCGCCTAGTATTATAGTATTATGGTGATAAGGCAGGCTTCTCGGAGCCTCGCTCCTCTTACCACCTAATATATATTGTTAAT
>BFEA01000444.1:1167932-1181660 GCA_003427395.1 Chara braunii
AGCCTCGCTCCTCTTATCGCCTAGTATTATAGTATTATGGTGTTAAGGCAGGTTTCTCAGAGCCTCTCTCCTCTTACCACCTAATACATATTGTTAATATGGCGATAAGGCAGGCTTCTTAGAGCCTCGCTCCTCTTATCGCCTAGTGTATAGTATCAATGCTTGACGCTCAGTCCCAATCCAGGACCATCCAGAAGCGTTTAGGACCATGCAGGTAGGTCACACGGGACTTGCACCTTATGTCTTAAATTCGTCCGCCTGATCCTTAGCTGAGTTAGTTTGAATCTTTTAGGAGTACGTGGGCATAGGTTAGCCATTAGGATAAGGTTGGTCGAGGCAGTCCATCATTTCAAAGTGGTCATATCACTCACAAGTTCGACAACACAGTCACGGTCCCCAACTTTTTATCTCATGGTCATGTGAGCTATAAGCGAGGGAAGATTGCCAAAAGTCTATCGCTCCCCTTGTCCATCACATCTCAAAAGAACATCCACGTAGCGAGACAGTGACTCGACACTTATCGTTCTCGCTACGTTTATCAACATCTATTAGACATTCTCAAACATATCATGCTTTCCTTCCCTTACTCAAGCATTATTGTTCGCCTTTCTGTCCTCGGGCTTAGCCGTGAAGGATCCGTGACTCAACGTACTCTCTTTATTAATGTCGTCATTAAGTAATTACTAGAAGGTTATAGGCTTAGGGTTTAGGGGTTAGGGTTTAGTCTTAAAGCGTGCGCGTACCTTTCGGTTCCCTGCCTCCAGAGTTCCGCCTGAACTCCGGCGGAGCTCCCGTAATCGCCCTATCATTGGTCATATATAACTCATGCAATCGATTGCTGGCTCTTAGAGTTAGCTGAGGTCAGGATTAACTCAATGGGGATCAGACACCAATCAATAAAGTCGAGGAGGCAGGTATCTGAGAGAACAAAACAAAGATAAGTACGAAGAAGGATGAAGGAGGTGGACACTTATCGCAAAAGGATAACGTCACCTCCCTCTCCAATGCCCTATGCTTTCTCTTCATCTCTGGCCTTGTATGATGTTTAATGATAGCAATAGTAACTAACAGAAGTAGCAGAAATAATCAAACAATAACAATTGATAATAATAAAATAATAAAATAAATGAAATAACAATAATAATGGCACAAATAATAATAATAATAATAATAATAATAATAATAATAATAATAATAATAATAATAATAATAATAATAATAATGATAGTATCATATGAATCGGATAAGGAAAAAAAACTGCCTTGTGTTGATGTTTCCCTTGTCAGAACTCTTCCCCTTCTCGCTCCTCTCTCATTTGTCCCCTTTTTCGGTCTTCCCTTTCTTTGCCAACCTCGTCACTCCGTCTTATCATAGCAAATGGCTCTCGGTTTCGGACTGGACAACCCGGCTGGAAGCTCACGGTTCCCCAAGCTAGCATGTATGCACACTTATTCTTCTTGCCTGCCTGCTTGCAAGCGGTGTGGGTGCATGCTTGCTATTTCGGCATGCCTGCCATAGCCCTAATAGTATCTCTTTGTCCGGTTGCGACTCACGCCATCTCATGCCTGCGCGTGGGCGTGGTGTCAATGCTGCGCTGCTAGTGGTCCGCAGCCACTTCGCAATGTGCCAGCCCCATACTACATATGCCCAAGGCACAGAGCGTGGCCCGGATTGCGCTTCAATCAACTAGTTCGCAACAACTGTCTGAGATCCTTGTTAGAAAAATGCTGGAGCAAGGACCTTAAACAAACATTCAGGGTGTTCCAAAGTCGAGTGTGTGTCACTATCCACTGTGACTGTGTCTGCTTGTATGTCATAGTGACTGCATTTTTCACCGTGTATGTTTGTTTTCACTGTGCGTGTGCGCCAGTCACAGTGTGTGTCATAGTGTTTGTGTCACTGTGTCAGCGTGTGAGACACTGTGTATGTGTGTATGTCATAGTGTTTGTGTGAGTCCCACTGTGTCTGCGTGACTGTGTGTCGCTGTGCACTGTGTGTCTGTGCACTTTGTTTTACTGTGTGTTTCACTATGCACTGCGTGTCATCGTGTATGTATCACTGTGTCGTTGTGCACTTTGTGTCTGTTACTGTCTGTGTACACGCAACTGTCTGTGTGTGTCACAACACTTGCGTGTGTGTTTGTCTGTGTACACGCAGCTGTCTGTGTGTGTCACAGTAGTTGTGTGTCACTGTATATGTCCGTGCCACTGTGACTATGTGCGTCACAGTAGCTGTGTGTTATTGTATTTTATGTGTCTGTGCGTAAGCCATGCGGAAGCGCTGCTACAGCGTAAGCCATGCGGAAGCCATGCGGAAGCACTGCTCCAACGTACTGTGCGAGGTAGTCTGCAGCGCGCCCGAAGACGAAGTGGGCTTGAGGAGAGTTAGTGCAGCCATAACTGCTAGTGGCTAGTGTTAGTTGGCGACCATAGCTGCCGTAGTTAGGGATAGGTGTGTATGAGTGTGAGGCATCCAGGGTGCGAACAAAGTGTCGTTGGGTGCTATTGCGCTATAGCCATATGAAGTGAACACGTTCCTGGCTACCATATCTCTGAGTTTGAGTGGGGATTGTTGTCAGTCTGCTGCATGCCTGTTTGCATACATGTGAAGCGTGAAAGATACCGAGTCTGACTGTTAATAATAATAATAATAATAATAATAATAATAATAATAATAATAATAATAACGATAATAATAACAATAGTAATACTAATAATAACTAGAATGAGTGATAACGAACTTCAGAGATCAAGCCGCATCATACACATGAGACCAGATAACCGTGACTTTGAACCAAGGTAGGACTGCATCCCGAGTCACACCAAATGAGCAGCACAGCAGAAGCTAAAAAAAATGACAATGTTTGGAATAGTCTCACCATTACCAACACAGAAACAATGTCAATGTCTTACCTGGCGCTAAACTACTGATAGTGGATCCTATCTAGCCTATTCTACACTCCCGCAGACGACGTCAACAACTTTTCTGAAGTGCGGCCAATGCCGCACGCATCAGTACCAGGTGAGTCCCTCGCTTCACTCACTACTTCGTTTTCTCTCATTCACAGATGCCATATGCACCCAGTCTACCGTGCAACCAATAATAATAATAATAATAATAATAATAATAATAATAATAATAATAATAGTAACAAATGCACGGAAACTAAGCAAATAGTGAGATGACCATTTCAGAATACCGTCATACTGAAAGCCAGATAGTCACACTGTGTCCAGAGAGCAGCATTGCACCAATAATACACCAATGGAGGTTCGTAGTGCTTGAACCCGACATCCAGGAGAGCCCATCATCTCCATACCAATACGAGAGTTCAGTCCCTTTACTCTCCTACTTGGCGCTCAACGCCCAACCTACCCCTACACAACTATTACAGCCTACGAATTGACAATGCCACTGTTGACATCAGCGGCCACCCGAAGTACTCGAAGATATCGCCCAATCGCCAATACAAGGTAAGTGCCCTCACCTCGTCATCATCGTCATCACATGACCACCATCGGTATCCTTCCTGAGTCGACGTCCAGACTACAGTCGGAAGATCCTCACCTAACCTATTCTACATTGCCGAAGATGACGACAACAACTCTTCTAAAGTACAGTCAGTGCCGCACCCATCAGCGCCAGGTAAGCCCCTCGTTTCACTCACTACCTCGATCCCCACAGATGCCACGTGTACCCCACCTACCGTGCAAATAATAATAATAATAATAATAATAATAATAATAATAATAATAATAATAATAATAATAAAAAATGCAAGATGAGCAATAACGAACTTCAGCAACCAAACAACATCGTATACACACAACAGATAGTCGTGATCTTGAACCAACAACAGAATTGCATCACGAGTTTCACCAAATAAGAGCACAGCAAAAACTCAAAAATTGAGAATGCTGGAATAGTCTCATCATCATCAACGGAGAACCACTGTTGCTATCCTATCTGGCGCTCGACGACCAAACTACAGATGGCAGATCATATCTAGTCCTACATCTACAATGCCAAATGACGACGACATCAATTATGCGGAAGTACTAGCAGATAGCGGCCAATGCCGCACGTTTCCCACAATAGGTATGTCTCTCTCCTCACTCACAACCTCGTTCGCCCACACAGATGTCACTTGTACCCAAAAATCACTATGCACTTTTTTCTTCTCTCTCTCTCACATACATTTTCCTTCCCTCTCCCTCTCCATCTCTCTCTCAGAGTCACATAACGGACAACTTGGCACAATCCCCACGTATGCACAGACGAAGAGAAGGGGGGATCAGACGAAGAAGAGGGGGTCAGATGAAGAAGAGGGGAAATATGAGAATGTCGTTAACTCCAAGTCTCCGATACAGGTCCCAAATAATCCCTCGTCCAATGTCTCAATCCAATGTCGAGTCTGAATCCAAATGTTGTCAAGTCCCAAACTCACAAATCTCTCTCTCTCTCTCTCTCTCTCTCTCTCTCTCTCTCTCTCTCTCTCTCTCTCTCTCTCTCTCTCTCTCTGTATGTGTATTGAGTTGGTAAGACTTCGACGGAACAGTTTGTCGCTGCCACTCATCTTCCCTCGTATGTTCATCTTCTTCCTCCCGACCGTGTGCCGTGACCTTTCCCTTTTCCCGCACGCGAACCCCTCTTTGTCTCTTCTCCCTCCTGCCCACTCATCTGTTTGTCTTCTCTCTCTCACCACTTTCCCCCCGACTGTTTGTGACCACCAACAACTTCTCAGACTACTTGCTGCGCATTGCAGTTAAAGGCACAAGGACTTTTGCCGTAGTAGTGGCGAGGTGCATTTGCAAAAGTAAGGTAAAATAGTCAAGTGAGGTAATAATAACAATAAATAAAATTACAAAAACATAGTAAAATACTAGTAGCTTAAGACAATGTATACAAGCTATATTTCCGGTCCGATACAGTCATGTTCGGGGGTGAGCTGTGTTCGGGAATTATTGGTGAGCTCCCGCATCACCTATCCGGCTTATCCCTCGTTGGGATGAGCTCTCCCTTTCTCATACACACACACACATTCATGCACACGAATACACACACACTCACACACACACACACACAAACACTTGCACACATCTAATGTATATTTCCAGGTTGTAGCGTTAGATTCATTTACTTTAATTAATTAATTAATTAATTAATTAATTTATTATTTAATCACACTATCAATGGGAGTAGCGTTAGGCTATCCGTGGGGTAGGAGACTTACCCGTTTTCTCTCTCTCACTCCCTCGCTATCGCCATCGTCGCCGCCTCCGTCGTCGTCGTCATCGTCGTCGTCGTAATCGTCTGACTGCACGGTCAGGTAGGTGCCCTTCTCCTCCCCTTCTACTTCTTCTCCTACCTTTTTTTTTTTTTTTTTTTTTTTTTTTTCCTCCTCCTTCTTCTTCCTCTAAATGATATGGTTCCACAAACTTTTCCACAACATCTCCAGTGTCAACCCGCCGAGATCACTGTGATCCAAACGCTTCACCCGACCATTTAATCGGTAAGGGCGACGACGGTGTGTATAAAGGGCAGGGGAGTAATCAGCGTGAGCTGATTGACTCGCGCTTACTAGGCAATCCTCATTCAAGATCGATAATTACAACAATCTAGCCCGTCGTGATGAACTTCTTCCCTCCTACCGCTTCTTCTTCCTCTTCTTCTTCTTCTTCTCCTTCTTCTTCTTCTTCTTCTTCTTCTTCTTCTTCTTTCACCTTGCGCGGCTATCTCCCCTGGTCCCCGCGCGCTAACTCCACCTCCACTTCTCCCCGCGGCATCTCCTCTGCTCCCCGCGCCATCTCTTCTGCTCCCCATGCACCATCTCTACCGCACTCTCTCATCCCCCGTTTTTCCTCTCTGGGCGACCATCCCCCTTCGTACGGTCTTCTTTCCTCCCGACTTTTTTTTCTCACCCCGCGCGATTCTTCCTTCCTCTTTTCCTCAATGTGCTCCTCCCATACCTCTCTGCGCTGGTTCTCCTCTGTCGTGCAACGCTCCTCCTTTCCGGTTGCACCCTCGCTCTTCCTGCTTGGTAACTTCCTCCCTCAAGGGCGCGAACCAGAATCAAGCCCTGTAGCACCTACCCTGGTAAGAATGAACCCGCCCGTGATTTGGTTGCGGATTCATTGACTCGGAGGAGTCTCGTGAGGTACNAGCCCTGTAGCACCTACCCTGGTAAGAATGAACCCGCCCGTGATTTGGTTGCGGATTCATTTACTCGGAGGAGTCTCGTGAGGTACGAGATCGGAGTGATAATAATAATAAAAAAAAAAAAAAAAAAAAAAAACTAACTAAAACTAACAAATAAAAAAAAAAAAAAAAAAAAAAAACAGAATCTAACTACTAACTATTTGCACGTGCCAAGTGTCGTTCCCTCGTTTTTCAAACGAGGCTAAAAGTCAACTTACTAACACTAACTAATTTGGATCTCGAGGTTGCAGGTTCGAGCCCTGACCAACTCAAACCGAGTGAAAACATTAAAGCTCCTCGTAAAAAGGAGTTAGCTCTGGGTTGGGCGGATTCGATCCCGGAGTCTGTCGCATGACAACCTGCACCTTAACCTACTGAGCTAGCTCCCACTTCAAGTAAAAGAGGAGCAACTCTACTTTGTATATAGTAGCGGGGCTCAGTCCAACCAGTGACCTTGTAAGTGTGTGCACGCTTGCTGATCTGCGTGCCGATCTGAATGCTTGTTGGCTTGAGTGTGTGTGTGTGACCAACAGGAGTACCCGGTTGACCGGAAGGCCTCAAGAGCCGGTACTTACCAGTGGTGGCGACATCGAGAGTCGGGGCGGGGAAAATACTCAAGCGACAGTTAGGCCTGCAACTATCAAGGCAGCGGAAAAAACAGGCAAGTAGTAGGTCGGCCGGTATCACTCAAGCCTCGACAGACGTGTAGGGACCCGACCGCCAAGCAGTAAAAGACAACAGTTAGCATTCCGAGTGCTATTGCAATCACGTTGATCACACATTAACAATCGCCGCGGCCGTATAGCCGGGGTTTATCCTGACTAACTTACCGATGATTAAGTCTCAGTGTGTCATAGATCTACCCGACACGGTATTATCCTAGTCAACCCCTCGACCTTTTCGGTCCGAGGGTATTACTACTAATCTTAACCATCACAGCACGTCATAACAACGCGTGCACATATTTTCAAAATTTTGTCACCGATTCGCCCCGGCCTCAATGGCCGAGGAAATCGTGTCAAGTGTCATGCCAAAGCGCGCACACCCTTTCCATTCAGACTAGCTCTGTCATGGTAGCCAATGTCATCATTGTGTCGAATGCAAAAGCATGGCCAAATACCCTTGTAACAACGGGACCGAGATTGGAGGAAGGATAATAAGAACCGAGATTGGCAAAGGAGAGATGACCCCCTCTGATGTTATTATTATGACGAGGAATACCATACTCTAACCCAGTGTCCAACGTTGGAGAAAGAACTTGAAGAAGAGATTGTAAAAAAAAACGTCAATGAGCACATCTGTGATGCCAATTGGAACAAGGTAGATTTCCGAGTCAAAAAAGGGATGCGAGCAGTAATCCTAGAAAAGACTAAGGCCAATAAGGATAAAAAGAAGAAAGTTAGGGTTAATGCTATCACCTTTGATGGTGTACTACCTCCGGAGATAGTGGCCCTAGACAGCAGTTCTGGAAGCCAAAGGCTGAATGTATCCCATATCAGACAGAAAGAGGTCGAAGAGAAAAAACGGAAGAAGACTCAAAGAGAGCTAGACCAACTGATTGATGAGACCAAGGACCTAGTGAAGGAAGGAAAAGGAAAGGAAGTTATCGGGAAGAAGAGGAAGGTGGTCTTGAGATCCGAGGCCGAGGAGGGTGTCTCTATAGATGAAGTAGTAAAGAAACTGCTTGAAGAAACCGAGATCACCCTATCCCAGAAAGAGGCGGTAACCTTGGTGCCAAAGTTTAGGGAAGAACTCAAAAGATGGTTGAGAGGCGGGAGGTAGAAATCAATAGCCACAGACTCTTTCCTAAGTATGTGGAAAGAGCCCCGCCTTGTACCAAGATGAGGTTTGGTAACATGTCGTGCGGATATCTCCGTAAATGACGTAAAAGTTAGAGGCCCTAGTAGACTCCGGGGCCGAGATGACGCTTATGTCATCGGCCACGATAAGATCATGTGAGCTTGGAATAGATAGGAAAATCAATCACCAACTTTCGAATACAGTCGGATTCCTGCCTTTGGAGGGATTCATTGATGATATACCTATCCAAATTGGAACTTTACTGACCGAGATCCTAGGGTTTGTGGTTCCTAACTTGGACCATGATTGCATCCTAGGAGCCCCTTTCCTACATAGGATGGAGGCTTGTACGTTCTTTGGCCATGATGGGGCGGCCCGACTCTCTCTTCAGGATCCTATCACTGGTCAAGAACAGACTTTCGTGATAAGCGATAGACATCATCCTCGCCATCAGCGACATGTTAACTCCCTTGAACATATAGAGAATCCGACAAGTTGATTGAGGAAGTACAAACAAAGCTAAAAGAAAGTGGAATAACAGACGAGGAAACAACGGTTAAAGTAAATGATACCGGAAAGATGCTCAAGCTCCTGGATAAAACCAAGGAGTTGGGCGACAAGAGAGAGGTGGAAGGATTTAAGGATGCTGTGAGGGCAATAAAGGCCGACATGATGCAGCTCACATTCTTTGCAACTGGGTCTTTTTTAGAAAAATAGTCACCGGATCCAAGAGGAAGTATAAGCGCAAGCGCGTTAAGAAGAATCCGGTGACAGTCCTGATAGAAAAAGATTACAATAAGCATTAGAAAAGAAAAGAAAGATAATTAAAGGATTAGGAGAGAATGCATTAAAAGGAGGAAGAGTTACTCTAGAGAGGTTCAAGATAATGAAGGTAGGAGCCGATGACTTCCTTCTGCCGGCTAAGAAGGACTTCATATGTGAATTATGTCAAAAGTACAGTGGTACCTTTTCCTTTAATGATGGACAGAAGGTTAACGACACCTCTTTTTTTCCCTATGTTAGGAGTACTTGGTTGACAGTCCTGGTTTCTATCACTTGAGATCAATGCTTTCACTAGTATTCTTGAAAAATTTCAAGATTTGCATTGTTGGTATGGTGCCCCGTTCACGCAGAGGGAAGGAGGACGAAACGGACAATTTCAGACCTTCACACATTTCACCAGTTCAGTCCGTTCACAATCTTCACTACCGTCCAAGCAAGGAGGGTGGGAAAAACGGAAAAAACAATTTCATGCCTCCACCGATTTCACCACTTCAGTTCCTTCACAACCTTCACTACCGTCCAAGAAATAGAGGGAAAGGATGGAAGGGGCAATTGCAGGCCTTCACGAATTTCACCACTTAAGTTCTTTCACATCTTTCCCTATCGTTTGTGTAGGAGAGGGGGGGACAATTTCATGCCTTCACCGATTTCACCACTTCAATTCCTTCACAACCTTCACTACCGTCCAAGCAATATGGAGGGAGAACGAAAGCGACAATTTCAGGCTTTCACAAATTTCACCACTTCAATTCCTTCACATCTTTCACTGTCGTCTATGTAGGAGGGGGAGGGGGGGCAATTTCATGCCTTCACCGATTTCATCACTTCAGCTCCCTCACAACCTTCAATACCGTCCAAGCAACATGGGGGAGGACGAAAGGGGTAATTTCAGGCCTTCACAAATTTCACCACTTCAGTTCGTTCACAATCTTCACTACCGTCCAAGCAAGGGGGGTAGAGGATGAAAGTGGCAACTTCAGTCCTTCACGGATTTCACCACTTCAGTTCCTTCACAACCTTCATTACTGTCCAAGCAAGACGGGGGGCGGACGAAAGGGGCAATTTCAAACCTTCACGAATTTCACCATTTCAGTCCCTTCACATCTTTCACTGTCGTCTATGTAGGAGGGGGGGGAAGGGGGGGGGTCATATCATGCCTTCACCGATTTCACCACTTCAGTTCCTTCACAACCTTCAGTATCATCCAAGCAACAGGGGGAAAGGACGGAAGGGGCAATTTCAGGCCTTCACGAATTTCACCACTTCAGTTCGTTCACAATCTTGACTACCGTCCAAGCAAGGGGGGTAGAGGATGAAAGTGACAATTTCAGGCCTTCACGGATTTCACCACTTCAATTCCTTCACAACCTTCACTACCGTCCAAGCAAGAGGGGAGTGGACGGAAGGGGCAATTTTAGGTCTTCACGAATTTCATCACTTCAGTTCCTTCACATCTGTCGCTATCATCTATGTAGAAGGAAGGGGGGGATGGGGCAATTTCATGCCTTCACCGATTTCACCACTTTAGTTCCTTCATAACCTTCACTACCGTCCTAGCAACAGGGGGGAAGGATGAAAGGGGCAATTTCAGACCTTCACAAATTTGACCACTTAAGTTCGTTCATAATCTTCACTACCGTCCAAGCAAGGAAAGCGGAGGATGGGAGAGACAATTTTATACCTTCACCGATTTCACCACTTCAGTTCCTTCACATCTTTCACTACCGTCTATGTAGCAAGGGGGGGGAGGGGGGGCAATTTCATGCCTTCACCGATTTCACAACTTCAGTTCCTTCACAACCTTCACTACTTTCCAAGCAACAGGGGGGAAGAACGGAAGGGGCAATTTCAGGCCTTCAGAAATTTCACCACTGCGGTTCGTTCATAATCTTCACTACCGTCCAAGCAAGGGGGGTGGAGGATGGAAGAAAACATTTCAGACCTTCACAAATTTCACCACTTAAGTTCATTCACAGTCTTCACTACCGTCCAAGCAAAGGGGGTGGAGGATGGAAAATGCAATTTCATGCCTTCATTGATTTCACCACTTCAGTTCCTTCACAACCTTCACTACCGTCTAAGCAACAGGGGGGAGGGGACGGAAGAGGCAATTTCAGGCCTTCACAAATTTCACCACTTCAGTTCATTCACAATCTTCACTACCGTCCAAGCAAGGGGGGTGGAGGATGAAAAGGGCAATTTAAGGCTTTCACAGATTTCACCACTTCAGTTCTTTCATAACCTTCACTACCGTCCAAGCAACAGGGGGGAGGGGACGGAAAGGACAATTTCATGCCTTCACAAATTTCATCACTTCAGTTCGTTCACAATCTTCACTACCGTCCAAGCATGGGGGGTGGAGGACGGAAGGGGCAATTTCAGGCTTTCATAAATTTCACCTCTTCAGCTCATTCACAATCTTCACTACCGTCCTAGCAAGGGGGGTGGAGGATGGAAGGGGCAATTTCAGGCCTTTACGGATTTCACCACTTCAGTTCCTTCACAACCTTCACTACCGTCCAAGCAACAGGCGGGGGAGGGCGGAAGGGGCAATTTCATGCCTTCACAAATTTCACCACTTTAGTTCGTTCACAATCTTCGGTACCGTTCAAATAAGAGGGGTGGAGGACGGAAGTGGCGATTTCAGACCTTCACAAATTTAACCACTTAAGTTCGTTCACAATCTTCACTACCGTCCAAGCAGTGGAGGATGGGAGGGCAAATTTCATACCTTCACCGATTTTATCACTTTAGTTCCTTCACATCTTTCACTACCATTTATGTAGGAGGAGGGGGGGAATGTCATGCCTTCACCGATTTCACCACTTCACTTTCTTCACAACCTTCACTACTGTCCAAGCAACAGGGGGAAAGAACGGAAGGGGCAATTTCAAGACTGCTGAAATTTCACCACTGCAGTTCGTTCACAATCTTCACTACCGTCTAAGCAAGGGGGGTGGAGGATGAAAGAAAACATTTCAGGCTTTCACAAATTTCACCACTTTAGTTCTTTCACTGTCTTCACTACCGTCCAAGCAAGGGGGGTTGAGGATGGAAGGGGCAATTTCATGCCTTCACTGATTTCACCACTTCAGTTCCTTTACAACCTTCACTACCGTCTACGCAACAGGGGGGAGGGGACGGAAGGGGCAATTTCAGGCCTTTACAAATTTCACCACTTCAGTTCATTCACAATCTTCACTACCGTCCAAGCAAGGAGGGTGGAGGATGGAAGGGGCAATTTAAGGCTTTCACGTATTTCACCACTTCAGTTCCTTCATAACCTTCACTATCGTCCAAGCAACAGGGGGGAGGGGACGGAAAGTGCAATTTTATCTCGTCACAAATTTCACCACTTCAGTTCGTTCACAATCTTCACTATCGTCCAAGCAAGGGGGGTGGAGGACGGAAAGGGCAATTTCAGACCTTCATAAATTTTACCACTTCTGTTCATTCACAATCTTTACTACCGTCCAAGCAAGGGGGGTGGAGGATGGAAGGGACAATTTAGGCCTTCACGGATTTCACCACTTCAGTTCCTTCACAACCTTCACTACTGTCCAAGCAACAAGGGGGGGGGGACGGAAGGGGCAATTTCATGCCTTACAAATTTCACCACTTCAGTTCGTTCACAATCTTCAGTACCGTCCAAATAAGACGGGTGGAAGACGGAAGGGGCAATTTCAGAATTTCACAAATTTCATCACTTCAGTTCGTTCACAATCTTCAATACCGTCCAAGCAAGGGGGGTGGAGGATGGAAGAGGCAATTTCATGTCGTCCCAGATTTGACCACTTCAGTTCCTTCACAACCTTCACTGCCGTCTAAACAAAGTGGTGAAATTCGTGAAGGCCTAAAATTTGAAAAGACCTGAAATTGCTCCTTCTGTCCTTCCCTCCTGTTGCTTGAACGGTAGTGAAGGTTGTGAAGGAACTGAAGTGGTAAAATTGATGAAGGCATGAAATTGCCCCTTCCGTCCTCCCCCTGTTGCTTAGACAGTAATGAAGGTTATGAAGGAACAAAAGTGGTGAAATCCGTGAAAGCCTGAAATTGCCCCTTTCATCCTCCACCCCCCTTGCTTGGACGTTAGTGAAGATTGTGAATGACTTGAAGTGGTGAAATTTGTGAAGGCCTGAAATTGCCCCTTCCGTTCCCTGCCCTTTTGCTTAGACGGTCATGAAGGTTGTGAAGAAACTGAAGTGGTGAAATCGGTGAAGGCATGAAATTGCCCTTTCCATCCTCCACCCCCCTTGCTTGGACGGTACTGAAGATTATGAACGAGCTGAAGTGGTGAAATTTTTGAAGGCCTGGAATTGTGTCTTCCATCCTCCACCCCCCTTGCTTGAACGGTAGGGAAGATTGTGAATGAACTGAAGTGGTGAAATTTGTAAAGGCATGAAATTGCCCCTTCCGTCCCCCCCACCCTGTTGTTTAGACGGTAGTGAAGGTTGTGAAGGAACTGAAGTGGTGAAATCCGTAAAGGCCTGAAATTGTCATTTTCATCCTCCACCCCTGTTACTTGGACGGTAGTGACGATTGTGAATGAACTGAAGTGGTGAAATTTGTGAAGGCATGAAATTGCCCTTTCCGTCCCCCCCCTGCCCTGTTGCTTAGACGGTAGTGAAGGTTGTGAAGGAACTGAAGTGGTGAAATCGGTGAAGGCATTCCATCCTCCACCCCCCTTGCTTGGACGGTAGTGAAGACTGTGAATGAACTGAAGTGGTGAAATTTGTGAAGGTATAAAATGTTTCCTTTTATCCTCCACCTCCCTTGCTTGGACGGTAATGAAGATTCTGAACGAACTGAAGTGGTAAAACTTGTGAAAGCCTGAAATTGCCCCTTTCGTCCTTCTCGTCTGTTGTTTGGACAGTAGTGAAGGTTGTGAAGGAACTGAAGTGGTGAAATAGGTGAAGGTATGAAATTGTCCTCCCCCCCCCCCCCCCCCCC
>BFEA01000444.1:1186054-1196603 GCA_003427395.1 Chara braunii
ATGCCGCCAACTACAGAGAATGATGATATGCCAGGACATGGACAGTGTGCCGCCAGCTACAGATGATGATGATATGCTGGGACGTGGACAGTGTGTAGCCAGCTACAGATGATGATGATATGTTGGGACGTGGACAGTGTGCCGCCAGATAATGATATGCTAGGACGTGGACAGTGTGCCGCCAGCTATGAATGATGATTATGCACTGGGACGTGGCCCGTGTGCCGCCAGCTGCAGCCGACAGTCGGCTTGCTATGATTATGGTATGATTTCGGATGCCGGAGCTGGATACGAGCAGCCTATGATGGCTCGGCTCAGTGGTGGACTCATTTGTTTGTCGGTCCCCGATTGGCCCCAGTTTTGTATGATTGTGAGTTAAAATTTTAAATTTCAGTTCATTGCATTGTATCTGGCTTGTCACATGTCAGTCCTAGGGAAATGCCTGGGGGATTGGGAGTCAGTTTATGGGATTTCAGTTCTTGCCTATGAATGTATTTTATTGGTATGAATGACATTGTGAAATGAATGATTGTGGGATAAAGTTAAAATGTGTTTTCTTCCTCTCATAAGTCAGCGCTCAATTGATGAGGCAACCTTCTAGTACGTTTGTGTAAGGAGAATTGCCTAGCATCTGGCGCAAGTTGATTGGTTATTCCTGAAAGAGGGTGGTACTTGACTCAGCGAAGTGTTCAAGTGGTAGGGGACTCAGCATCGCCGGGATGGGGTTCCACTCCAGATGAGCCTTCGCGGTTATGCACTGCCGAGCTCTAAAGGGATAGGTAGTCAGTCATGTGTCATAATCGATGGAGTGATCTGTCCGATCTTGTGGTCGGGACGAAGATCACTTAGCATCACAGCGGTTTGGAGTTTGCTGCATTCTTCGTGATGGAAGAAGTGTTCCCACTGCAGCCGCCGGGTTCTCGCAACGGTTCACCGGCGAAAATGTAACCACAGTGGCGTCTCCTGCGGTGTCAGCACTTACCTCCTTCATGAGGAGGTAGAGAGTTTCGAGTGCGCCTCTTGAGCAAAAGATAATTCCCTGAAGCAGGATTGCACAAGTTCAGAGGCTAGYTGGGTTGGCGGACGTCCGAGCCATAGTGGCTGATAGCCTCGAACCCTCAGGTGGTTAGCCGTTCCCGGGTCGCCGCGTGGCGACCTGATCCGCCTACTGGAAAGGAAGGAGGCATCATGAGCCTCTCCCAGTCTAAATCCGACATTTGGTTGATCAAGGTGGTAGACTCCTACTATCACCCTGATTGGGGTGTCTCTCGGGAGCCGTGTCTCCAGGGGCATTCCCTTGGCATTGGGCCAAGCCAGGTATCCACTGCCCAGCTGGCAACAGGGCCATTATGGCCTCATAGCCCACTGTTGCAAAGCTTAATTGTGGACTCCCTCCGACTCACCAGCCGGGTCTGGTCGGGTGTTGGTTGGCTCCCCTCACAATAGCAAGAGCTGAACATTAGTCAAGAAGTCAAGTGAGTAGACGAAAGCTCTGATGTCGACTAATGAGCTTCTGATCCATGGGTTTGCACTCATCGCAGTGAGGGCTTCACGAAAGGGTGTGCGGCTCCCCGTGAGCTGTTCTGAGCAAGGGCTCGGAGGGTGGTCAGACCGCCATGGCTGGGAATCAGGACTGACTTTGCTCTGCTTGCCGGGTTGGGTCAGCGGAGGAGCCCACCAGGGTAAGCAGAGACACTCTCAGAAGGCCGAAAGGTAAGACTCTGAGAGTAAGTGAGCAAGGGGTGTTGGCAAGGGTTTTTAGGGGAGACCCTTTTCTCGTCTTTTTTTCTCTGTTTTGCAGGTACCCTACAACCAGACGAAGACAACGGGGTTTGGTATAACCCAACAGTGAGCGGCACAGAGCCGATAGGCAAAGAAAAAAGGGTTTTGGTATGTTCACCCCTTATGAGGCAGCCTTCGGTCAAGATACCTGGATGATCCTGGATTCGATGATTGGTCTCATATCCGCCCATAACTGAGATATTGATATGTTGTACTGATGGACTGCATGGATTATGCTGGACTGACCCGATGATGATAAGATGCGCAGGTCGAGACCGAGATTCAGACTGGTAGGTCAAACCTAATGAGGGGTTTGACCTAAAATCATGACTGATCAAATGATGCAAGGGAATGGGATTGGTAATAGTCTTTGATGAGATGTCGTTTGCGTGCGGTGGCCACACCACACAGAGCCAATGAGACTAATCCTTCTTTGATTTTGATGGCGGCTTTGACCAGTGGTCCATGCCTTATTGAGTAAGCGCTCAAGCCCTAGCAGGCGAGCACCCTGATGATTGGGGATATGTTTTATAAAATACCTCTATATATCAAATAGAATACAAGGCCGCATAGCTCAAGCTGACATATGAAGAATAGCACAAGTGTGATAAACAAGTCATGGTCGGGCAGCGCAACTTGATGAATGACAGGCGGATCCGGCACACATGGCGGCGGCGGTGGCGCAGGGCGAGGCGGCTGTGGTAGGATGGCGAGCTGGCGAGGATGTGGCTGAGCAGAAGAGGAAGGAGGGTATGGTGGCAGATACAATCGCTGGGGAGGTTCGAAGCGTGGCGGTGGGGCACCGTAGTGTTGCTCGTACGTCTACTCATAATAAGTTATCTTCCCTGACGATGGCGTGCGCTCGCGCCAGTCCTCTGGGCGATGGCGCAACCTCATCCCTTCCCCATCTCTCCTCTTTCTCTTCCTCCTCAGACCTTTCCCTCTCGCACGTCAGATCAATTGGACGATCGGGCGCCTTTTCCTGACGACCTCCTCTCCCTCGTCCAACACCCGAGCCACGCGTCTTCGGCGGCTTGTCGAAAGCGGGCAGCTGAGCGATGGTAAGCACTAGTGCGACAAGAGCTCAGGCAAGTCGAGAGCGATGGAAGCAGCGGTAGTAGCGAGAGCGTAATAGTGCTGCACACTTGACGGTGCGAGAACGAGTGTGAATGATGAGAGTGAGTGAGCTATTAGGCTTTTATAGTGGCGAAAACCTGGTGAGGATGCCCGGAATGGTTGTCGGAAGGCGATGCGGCGCAGCCATGAAAGTTGACTCGTTGAGGTCAACCTTCGCGCTGCGTCAAATCTGCGTCAGGGATTGTCCACAATCGTAGTCAACTAGGCCCTAATGCGTCGGTTAAAATTCCCTTGGGTCAAAATCGCGGAAAAGGCGGCACGGCGGTACGGTCCTCCGGAGACCTGATCGTCCCCGTTGGATTGGACCGTCGCGATCGCAAGGGGCCAATTACTGGGGTCCGTCCCAAACGGCACTTGAAACGGACCAAGGATTAGTGAGATAATCAAGTTTGACCGGTTGGGACCGGACCGACGCGGCCTCGTAACTCGGTCGGAAGAGGAATAGCCCCAAAACAGTCACGTAAATGAATAACCCGGCCCTAATAATAACTAAGGTGGGATCACGTGCTATTATAGGCACGGGACTGACTGTTCGTTTCCCAAAATCGGGCCTGCACCATTCTTGTGCTAAAATTAACACAAAATACCGTGGGACTGACTGTTCATCTACCGGGGACTGGGCCTGCACCAGTCCCGTTGTCGGACCAAATACCCTTACAAGGGTATTTGACCATACTTTTGCATTCAACACGGTGACGGCGTCGGCTACCATGACGGAGCCAGTCTGGGATGAAGAGGGTGTGCACGCTTTGGCGTGACACTTGAAAACGATTTCCTCGGCTATTGAGGATAGGGTTTATGCGCGCGTGTTGTTATGACGCGCGCTGCGATGGTTAGGATTCGTAGTAATACCCTCCTACCGAAAAGGTCGAATGGTTGATTGACTTAATGTTGTGTCGAATAGATTTACGACACGCACTGAGGCTTGGTCTGGTACCTGTCTACCTACCGGTACCAGGTGTTTAAAACTGTCAACTTTTGTCTTCTTCTACTCGGACTCGAGTACCCTGCACATCTACCTCTACTTCGTAAGGTACGGGCCTACGTGCTACTTGAGTGTTATCCGTTGCTGCGGACCTCTTTTTCCACCACTTGAGTGTTTCCCCAGCCGCGACCCTCAATATCATCACTAACAGGTAAGTGCCGGCCCTTCGGGCCTTCCGATCAACCTAGTGCCTTGTGGGTCACCCACACACTCAAACCGACAAGCACTAAGACAGGCACGCAGACCAGCAAGCGCTCATACACGCAGAAATTTAGAAATAGCTCGGGGGCTAGGCGGACCTAGCATCACTATTCTACGAATACCTGAGTTGCTCCTCTTCAAACCGAAGTAGGGGCTAGCTCAGTGGGATTCGGCGCGGATTAGGAATCTGATGACTCGAGGATTGAATCCATCCGACCCCGAGCTAGCTCCTTTTTGCGAGGAGCTTAACTTAGCCCCTCGGATAGTTTGCGGGGGCTTGAACCCACGACCTCCGTGGAAAGAGTTAGTAGAGTTAGTTGGGTAGTCAGAACCGACTGTGGCAGAGGCCCGACACTTGGCGTGAATGGGGAGTTAGCTGTTAGATTTGTTGATTTATTCATTTGTTTTTCGTTGTTAGTTGGATTCGTTTTTTTTAATAATTTAATTTTATTTTATTTTTCTTTATTATTTCTTATTTCTTTGTTTTCTTACTAATCCCGTAGCTACTCCAAGTCTCCAAAGATTCACTTTAGTGAATCTGCATAGGAAAGTCGGGCATATTCGTTTCGACGAAATCTGTTCGACTCCAGACGTAGCAACCCGAGACTCTGACCCGCGGGTTCGGGCTGAGTGCTCGACAAACAAACATGACGAGTTTGTAGCAGCATGCAGGCGGAGGGACGCAAAGAGGAGTGGGAGGAGCGCTACGGAGAAAATAAGGCAGGGAGAGCTTCACGGGGAAAGAATGGAGATAACCACGTAGAAAGAGGTGGAAACGCACGAAGAAGAAGAAGAAGAAAAAAAAAAAGGAGGAGAAGAAGAAGAAGAAGAAGAAGAAGAAGAGGAAGAAGAGCGAGAAGGAGGGGAGAAGGTAGAAGGTTATAAGCAGCGAGAAAAAAAGGCATGCGGGGAGGTATCGCACAAAAGCGAGAGAGGAGATGACCGGTCGAAAGGGGGAGTCGAGCAGGGAGTAGAGAAGATGGCCGCACAATAGAAAAGAGGTGCGCGGGGGAAAGAGAAGGAAGAAGGAGGGGGCACATGGAGAAGGAGGAAAGGTGATAGCGGGCGAGTAGGAGAAGGAGGTTGTCACGGGGAGAATGGCTACATAGCGAGCGAAGAAAAAAAAGAAGAAAAAGAAGAAGAAGAAGAAGAAGAAGGGAACGAGAAAGAGAGAGGGATAGCTCCGACTTGGGCACGCAAGCGCTACACTGATGATTCAACGAGTCGCTTGCCTGAGTCGAAAGGCTTGGGCAACCTTCCTAAGGATCATCGTGTCGGGGGTAGATTGCTGTAATTATCGATCTTGAACGAGGAATGCCTAGTCAGCGTGGGTCATCAGCTCACCCTGATCACGTCCCTGCCCTTTGTACACGCCGCCGTCGCTCCTACCGATTGAATGGTCCGGTGAAGTGTCTGGATCGCGGTGATCACAGCGGTTTGCCGCTGGGGCTGCTGTGGAAAGTTCATTGAACCTTATCATTTAGAGGAAGAAGAAGAATGAGAAGTAGGAGAAGCAGGAGGAGGGAGAGAACGAAGGGAAGATGGACCATAGAAGGCGACGACGACAGACTGATGACGACGACGAGAATGGGAGAGAACGGGTAAGTCTCCAATCTCGCGGCTCACTCCCCGATACTATCAGCAACAAAACGAGCAAGATAAATAAATAAATAAAGTGAATGAACCTAACGCTAGAACAGGGAAGGATACATTCCTACAAAGGTATGTGTTTCAGTGTGTGGTGAGCGTGTGCCGCGCGACGAACTTTATGTTATTTTCATCGATAGGATTAGCAAAATCCGATGAATCTACGACAGATACATGGAAGTATAAACTGGCTGATTGGATGCGAGGTGTGTGTGTATGTGTAACGAAAACGCGTGGCGATCACATACCACTACAATCGATCCGATGAACATAATCGAATGAATTTGACTCTAAAAAAAACGCGATATATATCACTATTAACTCGCACTTGTGTGTTCTGTGTGTGTGTGAGTGTGTGTATGAGTGTGTGTGTGTGAGAGAGATGAAGAAAAGAGAGAGGGAAAGAAACAGAAAGAGAGGGGGTGCATGGTGATCCTTGGGTGCATGTTGCATCTGTGAGTGGGGAATCGAGGTTGTGAGTGATACGGGAGACACAGCTAGTGCTTGACTCGTGCGGCATTGGCTGAGATCTGCTCGTACTTGGGAAGCCGTTGACGTCATCAGCGACATTGTAGTCTAGGCTAGATAGGATCTGCCATTCGCAGTCTGGGCATCGAGCGCCAGATAGGATAGCAACATTGGTTCTCTGTTGATGTTGATGATGAGACTTTACCAACATTGTCAATTATGGGCTCTTGGTGTCTTCTTATTTGGTGAAACTCGTGATGCAATTCTGCTGTTGGTTCGAGGTCACGACTATCTGGTCTTGTGTATATGATGCTGTTTGATTGCTGAAGTTTGTTATTACTCATCTTCCTTGCATATTATTATTATTATTATTATTACTACTATTATTATTACTATTATTATTATTATTATTGTTAGTGAAATCATACTTGTTTTCATTCACACTTCTCATGCATGCAAACATGTGTGCAGCAAACTGACGACAATCACCCCCTCAAATTCAGAGATATGGTAGCCGAGAACACAGTTCAGATGCAAGTTCACTTCATTGGCTATGGCGACGCAGCGCCCACGCAACTCTCTGTTCACACGCACGCCACTCTGGATCCCGCTGGATGTCCCGCACACACGCACAGATACACACGCACAGACACACAAGTGGCACTAATACACAGTGACACACACACAGACGAACAGACAAAGGCAGACAGACAAACATATGAACAGACAAAGACAGACAGACAAACATATAAACAGACAGACAAACATATAAACAAACAGACAAACATACATACATATACAGTGAGAGAGAGGAAGAGGGAAAGGAGAGAAAGAAAGATGATGATGTTGTGAGGGCACATACCTGGTGTTGGCGAAGGTCTGCGTGGGTCGACGTCATCCATTACTTCGGTTTCTGCTACTTATGTCAGCAATTGCATTGTCAATTCGTAGACTGGTAGTAGCTGCGTGATCGTAGGATGGGCGTCGAACGCCAAATACGGAGATAGGACCTGGACACTCATGATGGTGGTGGCGAGGACAAGCTCTCATTGACATTGGTCTTCAGTGTTACGACTCTTCATTGGTGTTATATTGATGCATTTCTGCTTTCTGGACACTGTGATACTATCTGGCCTTCAATGTGATTGTGCATTCTAGACATTGTCATCTCGCTATTGCTCATTTCCCTTGGGCTATTGTAATTATTATTGTTATTATTATTATTATTATTATTGTTATTATTATTATTATTGTTGTTATTATTATTATTATTATTATTATTATTGTTGTTGTTGTTGTTGTTGTTGTTGTTGTTGTTGTTGTTGTTAATTCAATTATTGTTTACAAGTCGATTTAGTCCTACCTGCATCCACTAATTACCGTATGCAAGGGTGGAGACTTGTCGGACGCCTGATGCATCCGCCGACAGCGTCGTGGGGATGGCCCGTCATCGAATGACTGTTGGAATGCGAGCTTGTGCCTGTCATGTCCATTTGTTGTGGTCTCAGCATGCTATGCATACTGCTCCGCTGCATTTCGATAAAGAGGCAAACAAACTGACAGACAGTAGAACAGACACACACGAATACTGTGACACACACAGTCACAGTGACACAGTGCAAAGTGACGTACACACATTCACAGTGACAAAGTGCGCAGACACATAGTGCTCGGTGACACGCAGTGCACAGTGAAACACAGTGCACAGACGCACAGACACTGCGACACTGACACATACACACATTGACACTCAGATACACAGACACACGCACGGTCATGCAGTGACATACAATCACATTGTGACACGCGAACACAGTGACACAATGAGCCACTCAGAGACACGATGAAAACAGACACACGACCAGATGTTGTGACACGGACAGATACATTGACACAGACACATAAGTGGCACTGACACACAATGACACATACATAGTAAACTATGACAGATACACTGTGCATAGTGACACGCAGATGTACGGTGACACAGTCACAGTGACACCTACACAGTCGCAGAGGGACACATACACAGTGACATACAAAGGGGGACGCATACATAGAGACAGGAAGAGAGGGACAGAGAATGAGAAAGGGAGGAAAGTGATACGTACCTATGAGTGTGAATGGTCGACTATGATGTTGACGCCATGCTCATTAGTCTTCGAGATCGAAGTGAGCTTGTTGCATGAATACGGTTGTGGAGGACTAAGGCAAGTAGTGTAGGTTGAGTGAGGGGCGCCAGATAGAGAAGGGCTACGCTGGATACTATGTTGGTGTGACCTGGGGGCTTGACCATTGGCTCAACAACTCATTGTACTGCTCTTGTTTGGATGGTAACTCGGGGCATTTGTGCTCTCGTCTTGTGCGTGACTACTTGGACATCCGTGTGATCTCGCAACTTTGCTTTCAGTATATCGTTCCCACTCATACTCCTCGCATATCCGTTTTTATTTATTTATTTATTTATTTATTTGATTCTATCTATTACCGATTATAGCCATGAGTGTGTCGGAATCCGATGTGTCGGGTGAGCGGTGTTGTCCGCTGCCAATCGACTGAAGTGAATGCGGTAGAAAAGGGGGTGAGATAAATAAAGTGTCGGTGCGAGAGGTCTAACCAAGTTCCGATCGAGCCGACTAGTGTTAGGACGAGCGAGGTTGTCCCTATAGCCTCATATATACACATATATCAGGTTGTATGTACTAACCCAGATTACTATGCATACATATGAGTCTGATTGTATGAATCTGCAGTTTCTTCTGGACTAAACTTAAACTAGGAGAAGTGTTATGCATATATGAACAATTGTTTGAAAAGACTTTGTATTTCTTATATTACAAATGCATGATGAAATGCAGGCCCCATGCAGATCGATCTTGTTGTCTGACTGTTGATATGGACTGGGTATGACTAATTGTTGTTGAATAAACATAGCAAGAACGAGAAGTTTCAAGTAACTATCTCGCTATGTGAATGTTTCTCTTGGGGATGTGACCACAAGGGGATTGACTCCGTGCAGTCTTCCTTTGCTTAATAGACCACCTGACCAATGATAAGGGAAGAGGTTCACAGTGGATTGAAGACTTATGCATGGTATGATCAGACACTTTAATGATGGAACGCATCAACTAACTCTTGCCCTACGTTTGACCTATGCCTACATACTTTCAAAAATCCAAAGCTAACACAGTCAGGGATCAGGCGGACGAGTTTAAGACATCGGGTATGAATCGCGTATGGCCTACCCGCATAATCTTAGAAGCTTTTGAACGACCTTAGGCTCACGGGGCGTCAAAAACAATGGCTGAACTCCGACGATATGATAAGAGTAGCGAGGCTCCGAGTAGCCTGCCTTATCACAATGATATCACTAATAATGTAGTAAGAGTCTGAGTTGCCTACCTTATCACAGAGAGAAGGTTAACAAAAGTTGTATTTTTCATCACCACTTCAGGACTTCCTTCACCACTTCAGGATGCAGCCAACCTACCTAAACAGGTGGTTTTCAGGGTCTTCGGACCTTTCACCACTTCGGAACCATTCAGGTCTAATTCTGAATGGTCTTGAAGTGGTGAAAGCTCCGAAGACCTTGAAAACCACCTGTTTAGGCAGGCTGCATACTGAAATGATGAAGGGTGGCTTTCATGATCTTCGGACCTTTCACCACTTCAGGACCATTTAGGATTTTCAGAGTGCCCAAAACTCTCACTTCACCACTTCAGGACACCTTTCACCACTTCAGGATGCACCTTGCCTAAACAGGTGGTTTTCTGGGTCTTCGGACCTTTCACCACTTCAGGATCATTCAAGATTTTCAGACCGCCCAAAACTCTCACTTCAGAATTTTTATTCCTGAATTTTCAGCTACCCGATAACCGCTTGTGTTATCACAATGATATCACTAACAATGTGGTAAGAGTAGCAAGGCTCCGAGCATTCTGCCTTATCACAATGATATCACTAACAATGTGGTAAGAGTAGCAAGGCTCCGAGAAGCCTTCCTTATCACAATGATATCACTAACAATGTGGTAAGGGTAGCAAGACTCTGAGCAACCTGCCTTATCACAATGATATCACTAACAACGTGGTAAGAGTAGCAAGGCTCCGAGCAGCCTGCCTTATCACAATGATGTCGCTAACAATGTGATAAGAGTAGCAATGTTTCGAGAAGCCTGCCATATCACAATGATGTCACTAATGAGGTGATAAGAGTAGCAAGACTCCGAGAAGCATGCCTTATCGCAATGATGTCGCTAACAATGTGATAAGAGTAGCAAGGTTTCGAGAAACCTGTCTTATCACAATGATGTCACTAACGAGGTGATAC
>BFEA01000444.1:1196703-1225065 GCA_003427395.1 Chara braunii
AATGATGTCACTAACGAGGTGATAAGAGTAGCAAGACTCCGAGTAGCCTGCCTTATCACAATGATGTCGCTAACAATGTGATAAGAGTAGCAAGGCTCCGAGAAGCCTGCCTTATCGCTATGATGGTTCGGATGGTGTGATAAGAGTAACAAGGCTCCGAGAAGCCCGCCTTATCGCAATGATGTCACTAACAATGTGGTAAGAGTAGCAAGGCTCCAAGAAGCCTGCCTTATTACCCGCCAACGGCGCTTCAATGCAAGCGGCGGTAGAAGAAGCAAGGCACCGAGATGCTTGCCCTATTGCCCAGCCGCATGGATGAAGGAAGTGGTAGTAAGAGGAGCGAGGCTCCGAGAAGCCCGCCTTACTACCATCTGACCTTGATCTAATGCAAGGCAGTAGAAAGACGAAGCGAGACCCTTAAGGTCTAACCTATCACAAGCAGACACCCAGTGAAGATGAGTAGATCCCGAATGGTCTACCATACTATTACTAATTGTCTCGATAAACAGGAAACAATGAAAGCTCTGCAAAGAGATCGACCCATGACCAACGGACCATTTTCTGATTCTACTTAGGTGGTGGTAGAAGGAATGTGACCTTATGTGACCTGTCCTACTATCTTAACCTCCTGATTAATGTCTATCTTATGATTCTATTCCAGATGAAACTGATTTTGTTTTGCTTGTGTATGTCTATAATAGGTAATAATATGATGAAGAGGAAAGTATTAACGATATTAGTTTTATATCTTTCTTCCTTTCTCTAAGAGATTGGTCTGATAAGAACTTAGAGTGGCTACCTAGAGGGAGTCTATACAAGACTACACGTTGTTGCCTTATGGTAACAAGTTGGTTCGCCAACTCAACCCTCACTCACCCTCAACACCCACACTTTGCATCGACCTTTGCACTGAAAGGCATTTCTGAATTTTCGGGTCATTGTCTAAATGGTCTGTGTTTGGTCAAAAGGGGTCCTTGAAAGACTAAAGTCAGATGAGGATGAATGACTAAGTCGAAAAGGGGATGTCTTACTGAAAGGTTGGAAGTGTAAGTGTAATGTGGGTGAAAGTGAATAAAAGGTTGACTCCGTCAAGAATTGTGTAAAGTGATTGACTCTTGTCTGCAGGTCAGTAAAACGACCAGCGACATGCTATTCACGGCAGCCCATTGAGAAACTTATGTAATCATGAACCTTGATCTAGACGTTCCATCAGTGCGCGATTGGTTTGAGTACCCAGCCTTGCGCCTTTTCCCTGATTGTTGGGAAAATTAGGATTATTGTTAAGGCGACAAACCTTATTCATTTCATGTTCATTTCATTTGTACATGTTTGAAAGGTCAAAGACCTATGTTTTCCCTTGATGAATTCAGATTGTTTATGTGAGAGTGTAAAGTGTATGTGACATCTCCTTGCCTAATTACTCTGCCATATTTCATCTCACATGTATGCATGATATAATTAAAGGGTTTTTCATAGAGAGATATGTCGAATGGACTTAATTACTAGGTAAGATGGGTATGTGTCTTATGCGCAACCCTTGATAATTTAAGTACTGAGAGGGATCCTGCTTTGAAAATGGGATAGGCTATGAGTCATACCTATAAAAACTATTTCTAGGCAAAATGTAGTATGCACGAACGTTCGTCAGTCGAGTCGACCTGATTTGTAAGTCGGTCCGGGAGATCAGCGACCCGATGCCTGACGCGTATACGGGTCAGTCTTAGGCGTTCAACCTCGCGTATGCCTATGCTACGGCGATCGAGCAAACGCCATCGGCTGACTTACCTCTGCGATTGCAAGTAAAGTCTTCGCACGTGAGTCAGTAGCTCAGCAGGGATACGCCCACCTAAGGGATGGTGACAACTCCCGCAGGTGGAGGTGAGTTGTACCTCGTGGGATCTCTGTCCTGTCGCAGGGAGCCGCGAGAGGTATAGCTGGCGCGCACGGCCGGAGTTGATCTTAGCTGAAACACTTATAAAACTCCTGCATGAGGCGACCGTGAGGTTCAACACCAAAAAATTCTTTACGTCTTGGTGTAGGACCGCCGCGCTCGACAGGTGGCGTCGTTGCCGGGGACCTTCGGTTGCCTGTCGGGGTCCTATGCGAATAGACATGGGTTTGGTAAATTGAAGTACTCGCTAGACGACAACCTTAATTTAATTGTCAGCATCATTATCATTAATAAGGGTGCTCACCGGCAACGAGTTAACCCGTTGTCGGGGATCTCGCTTTCCAGTCCTCAGTGAACAAACTCAGGTATGGTAAGACGATGATCATGTCAAAACGACAACCTTCAATCAAACTAATATAGTCTGTGATATGCGGGTTGAAATTGTGTCAAATAGATGTGATGCGTATGAAAAGGTGTGCAATTATATCGATAGTACCTACAAAGGTCATGTTGTTAGGGACTTTGACTACTTACCAACATCCTTAGAAGAACGAACTAAGGTATAGGATAGTTAGAAGTCTACGTCAGCTAGTGAAGGTGATACTTTTACATAGAAGTTAGAAGTTAAGTTAGTGGATGACTTCAGGGAGGTATTTGTGTATGTTGGATCCTTCCTTCAGTTATATACTCGAGACATTTGTCCGTATAATCGTTTGTGTCGACTTGAGTAGTTAGAAAATTTTACGACTGCATTGGTACTCTTAAAATTTTTCAAGGGTCAAGGAGAGATAGGTGTGATTAAATATTTTATTTATCTTAAGGAAGTGTAGACTGACTTGGTATGCCTTACTTTGACAATGTTTTTCTTTTATGTATCTCTTCAGTCATATCTATAGGGTAGGGTTGTGACGGAATTTCGTTCCTTGTCTGATTAATTATCTATTCAGTTCATTGCTTATCACCTTACAAGGTAGAGAACTCGTTGCATCCTTTGTTGATGTCAGTAGTACGGGCAACATGATAACTTATATAATGTAGCGTTCACAGGTCCTAGCGCATAATCTCATCAAGTCTCGATTTTTTATACAGGATCGTCACGAATAGTCTTACTATCAGGGTCGTATCTCAATCTTGCCCCTTTGAAAGGTGATGTATACTGTTAGTTCTCTTTTGAAGTTGAATAATATGCCTAAATATCGAATAGGCATTTTTAGGCCCTGGAAGAAAATATAGGTGTTCGGCTACCTACTTGAAGGATATATGCGTTTGCATGGTCATTTGTCATATAATCAGAGTACAATATTATAAACTAAGTTAACCCCACTATTCATTGCTTGCATAGTCTAACTAGATCATCAAATTTGTGAAGCTATACGCTCTAGGTCCTAACGATAGGCTCGGTCTCTCGACGGATGTCTAACTTTTAAGGTTGCATCGTGTGGCATATGAATCTATGATTATCTGCTTGAGATAAGTGTCCTCTCCAAGACTCTACTTAATATGGTCTGATGATGAGGGTATTTACTTAACAGTTAGCTAATCTGTGAAGATGTAATGATTAAAAGTCATGCGTTTTTGTATGATAGGTGCATTAAAGTGGTAGTGAACGATTGTATATTAGGATCTGTCGAAGTACAAAAGGGTCATGACATTTAGCATACCTTTCTGTCAGTCGCTCGAGACACAAATGACATTGTAGCCTTAGAAACCCGGTTATAGTCGTATTGTGAGATAATATGAATAAATAAATTGAATATAGTAAGTGATAATGCGGTTAGTTGTCTTGACAGTTAGAACCTTACTATTTAGTAAAGATCTGATTAGAATATTGTGCTAGTGTGGTATAGCGTCTGGTTGACAAGGTTGCCCTGTGGAAGTATAATTTAACCTTTAGGATATGATTACATATAAACTAATTATTTCATCACCCACTTAGTGACTGACTAATCATTAGGGACAAATGGTATAGTAAACGTAATATTAGGTCGTAATATCAGGTCATCTACGTGAAAAATAAGTATCCGTTTGAGGTTGTATATGATAGAGTACGATAATGAATTAGTTTTAGGAGTCAATGCATAAAGACTCTAATTATAGATGCGAACTTTTATCGATTGGTTACTCAATAGAATTCGAGTATGGGAGTGTCCACTTGATAACATCCCGGCTCCTCGAATTTCAGTATTATATAAAGAGTGACAAAACTACCTATTCGCACTATGGTAAATATGTATGACTTGGTACGAATGGTTGTATGTTGGAATGGATATTGATTGCTTGATAATTGTTTGTGTCTGCCTGGATATGCTTATGAATTGAGCTCCTCGATAAGGGTACAAAAGCTGTATGAAATCCACGTTCGGCATGGGATCGAAGGTGAATGGAGTGATCAACCCTTGAAGAGAAGAAATTCTCTTAAAGGCGGTCAGCATACAGAACCTGTCCTTTAAGGAATTGCAACGTCGATTGATACCTTTGCGTGATAGACTTAAAGAGGGTATAATTAAGTCCTGTAGGCGGTAGTTAGACTCACGCCGGAACAATGTTCCTGGTCCATAGTGAGGTGTTGTCATTTTTCCTTATACAGGAGAGATGACTACACTATCGTCGAAAGGGAGGAAGATGTTCAAGGCCTTGATTGAACTCTAACGGTGAGTGGAACGACTACCACTTAGTCTGGGCACGCTTGGAGTGCTAGCCCAAGCGGGGTTCATGCTAGGAGGGTTCACCGCACTCTGAAAAGGTATGGTCTTACCAACCGGTCTTTAGACGGGTGTGAATGGAGTCGTCTGACTGTGCTCGATAAGGTCAACCAGGTACAAGTACTGAAATCGGAGGGAGATGTGGTGAGGCTCAATCCTAGAAGCGGGGCTCGAGATCTGAGATGTTATCTTTTGGCTGGATTACACCACCCCTCGGCACAATATACCCCTGTTGAGCCTGAAGAAGTACTATATCTTTTGTCATCATTATTGTTGCCGTTTTGACTTCACTGTGAATTGTTCTCCTAATTGTAAAAATTGTTCTCATTGTTAATGAGGTGACCAGTTGATGGTTATTTGAATTGATAGTTGACTGAATGTTTTGATATCTTATGAATTATTATTATATTTTCATACAGTCGCAAACGTTTCTTCTACTATCTTAAGTAATATTCCTCATTTTGGTAGGAAAATGTCATTTACACTTGTATTGTAAAGTTTCGTGAAGACGGGGGGAAAACTGTGCGTACAGTGACGAGTTGCATGTGACATGTTTCTTCGATGGTGATATCGATCAGGATGGTGAAATGTGATACGATTTTGATGATTGTTGTCTACAGGGTTTAATCCCTGTGGGCAACTTCAGCTTAATACTCAGATCAGAGTATTATGCGACATTCGTGCAATGTATTATCGGAGGCGAAGCCTCAAGGGTCTGTATGACGGCGACCTAAACTGAGTTCTTGAATCTTGGAATTTTTTTTTTTTTGGCAGACACGATAAATGTCCTGCTTACAAAGACATCAAATGTATGTCTTGAAAAGGCGCCGCTCATTCCTCTATGGGGTTAGTCTGAGAAAAGTTTGTGAGATCCAAAAGAGGGACTCATTCGAAAATATTGATGTTTTGAGAGATATCTTTGCATCAATGGTAACGTGGAAGCCAACATTTTCATTTGGGACACGGAATAATTTTGTATATTTTGAAAGATCCCCGAGACGCGTGTCCGACCGAGCTGTGATCGAGACTTGGAGGATACGACCCCTAAATGAGAACCTAACGATGGTCCTCGTTCATCCACTAAGTAACAACCTGACGATGAAATATTTATTTTTATGTTTTTTTTTTAACATCGTTCATCCACAAAGTGGCAACCTGACAAGGATTAAAATATTTTTGATGATGATTTTTTTTTGTATATATTGAATTGAACATCGTTCATCCACTTCAGGAGGTCCGTATGAGGGACTGAAATTACCAAGCCTATGGTGAAAAATTGGCATCGTTGGGACGTAACTCTCCGCGTGGGCTGCTGACCAAGTATAACCAGACAGCGGACCTTCCGGTTTTGGCCTGAACTTGAGACCAGAGGGGTGACCACCTTGATGAAGGAATCAACTCAGGTAGTTACCGGAGGGGTTGAATGTAGTATTTGAAATATGTGCAAATTTTGATGATAGGACTTACCCGTTATTGCGCAACCAATACGGGGACTACCGTTAATATAACAAACACGGTACTCCGCAGCTCCGGCTTGATCAGCAGGACTGTGGTGGGTCAAGATGGAGACTGTTTGTCCTCCTGTATTAGGCTTCGGGCAGGACAATTGGCAACTTTGGACATTAATATCAAAAGTTGGACATCCAAGGTCTCGGTTAGGACCCACGTTTGAGGGGTTGAGTTCGCATGCGGACAATGACCCTGAAGACAACCAACGATGACCTGGGTCAAAAGTCTAAGGGTGAGGGGAAGGAGGAGGCATTGTCACACTTGGCGAATTCGTGTACTGTAGCATAGATCAAGTATCCTCACTTCAAGTTATTGGATTTATTTTGTATAATGTGTGAGACACGGGTTAAAATCCCGGCAGTAACAATGAAACGTGAGGTGACGATGTCAATCCTGAACCACACTTCAATCCAGACACTCGGATTTGGCTATCCACTTATCAGAGATGCACCTTATTTTAGAAAAAATGATTCATCTTCTCTTTTTAAAAAAAGAAAGACAAATACATTTATTGTTTGTATTGTCTCATTTATCCGATGATGTTATCGATCATGTCATATTTTATCAATTGATTCGATCATGGGAAACGATATAAGGAGGAATTGTATGGATGATTGCGATAAACGTCCCTAACGACGGGGACGTCGCTTAATAGGGTCTGGGAATACAGTCGGATCAAATACCTTTACAAGGGTATTTGGCCATACTTTTGCATTCGACACGTTGACGGCGTCGGCTACCATGACGGAGCCAGTCTGGGATGAAGAGGGTGTGCACGCTTTGGCGTTACACTTAAAAATGATTTCCTCGGCCATTGAGGACGGCGTTTATGGGCTCGCGTTGTTATGACGCGCGCTGCGATGGTTAGGATTCGTAGTAATACCCTCCGACCGAAAAGGTCGAATGGTTGATTGAGTTAATATTGTGTCGGATAGATTTACGACACGCACTAAGGCTTGGTCTGGTACCTGTCTACCTACCGGTACCAGGTGTTTAAAACTGTCAACTTTTGTCTTCTTCTACTCGAACTCGAGTACCCTGCACATCTACCTCTACTTGGTGAGGTACCGGCCTACGTGCTACTGGAGTGTTATCCGCTGCTGCGGACGTCTTTTTCCGCCACTTGAGTGTTTTCCCAGCCGCGACCCTCAATATCACGACTAACAGGTAAGTGTCGGCCCTTCGGGCCTTCCGATCAACCTATTGCCTTGTGGGTCATCCACACACTTAAACCGACAAGCACTCAGACAGGCACGCAGACCAGCAAGCGCGCACACACGCAGAAATTTAGAAATGGCTCGGGGGTTAGGCGGACCTATCACCACTACTCTACGAATACCTGAGTTGCTCCTCTTCAAACCGAAGTAGGAGCTAGCTTAGTGGGATTCGGTGCGGATTAGGAATCTGATGACTCGAGGATCGAATCCATCCGACTGCAAGCTACCTTCTTAACTTGAAAAAAATGTACGTACCTTGTATACGAATACAACGTACGGGGTACGTTGTATTCAAATACAACGTACGTACGTTATAAAACGAGTTTTATGGTACAACTTTTCAGAAGCCTGTAGTACTGCCGTTGTTTTTATTTTTATCTCAAATTTGGTTGGGAATTTCCCCAAGACCCTCAGGCAAAAGTTGTTTGCGTTGCAATGTTGTACAACATACATTTTTTTCGGATTTTTTACTGAAGTTGTTTTTTTATCGAAATTATGAAAAAATCAGTAAAAAACATTTTCATCGTCGTTTTTTTTTCTTCTCGAATTTTCTCGTGAATTTCGATAAGACCCTCAGGCAAACGTTGTTTGTATTGCATTGGTGTATAACATTTTATTTTTTTGGATTTTTTTTTTTTTTTTGAAAAATCAAAGTTCCAAAAATTCGAATACAACATACGTACGTTGTATTCGAATACAACGTACGTACGTTATATTCGAACGTACGTTCTATTCGGGGAAAAACAAGCGATTTCTGAAAACCTGATTTCCAGAGGTAATTCGAATATAACGTACATACGTTTTTTTCGGGTTAAGAAGGTAACTCCTTTTTGCAAGGAGCTTAACTTAGCCCCTCGGATGGCTGGCGGGAGCTTGAACCCACTGTCGGAGCAAACACCCTTACAAGGGTATTTGCTCATGTTTTTGCATTTGGTACATAGTCAACGCAGGTCGTCGTGCCGGAGATGGTCTGGAGTAAAAAGTGAAACTTTTTTGGCTTGGCACTATGAAGCAAAACTTCTCGATCTCTGAGGTCGAGGTTTCCGGGTAGCCACATGCAGTGATACGATGCATAAGACAGCGGAAAGAGGTTAGTAGAAATTAAAAGTCTCCGACCGCAGGGTCGGAGGGTTGGAAGAAAAACAAGAAAGGTCGCACGGAATGTGGCGACCACAATCTAAAACCGTTAAAATATCAGGCGGTAAGGCAAAAAAAAATTAGAATGAGTGACAGGGCATCAGATCGGCCGGTATAGGAAAGTCGGCAGGCCGCGCCACCGTAAAATTTAAAGACGACTGATAAATTAATGCAACCCCTGACCGTGCAGCCGGGGCAGCCAAGAGAAACACATTGCCTACCATAATAGGTTACGACAGTTGGTACCTATATCCTTACTCATATGTCGTGAGTAGGATTAAGGCTCCATCTCCACGTCCCGTATGTAGAAAGGAAGTCCCCTCTCAGGTAGCGACTTCGTGTCCACGCGATCACCCAAGCAACCGGTGCCTTCGTCCCTTTTGAGGGAGACATCGTTGCAAGCTCTAATATCGTCCGCACAGGGCCTAGAGTTAGGCTACTTGAACTAGTATCCGCCTATCTACTGGTGTCGGACCTATAAGAAAGTCAACTTTTGTTTTCTTCTACTCGGCCTCGTGTACCCGACACATCTACCTCTACATGGTGAGGTGCCGGCCTACCTGCTACGTGAGTGTTTTCCGTTGCTCTTAAGTGTCGAGGACCTTTTTCCCCGCCACCTGAGCGTTTCTCCCGCCGCGACCCTCAAATGTCGTGGCCGCAGCTAAGTACCGGCCCTTCGGGCCTTCCGATGAATCAAGTGTCGTTGAGGGTCACACAGACACTAAAGACGACAAGCGCTCAAGCTGGTAAGCAGACCAGCAAGCGTACACACTCAGACACATGGAAACAGGCTTGGGCCACTGATTGGGCTGAGTCAATACTTCATACATGGTACGGTTGCTCCCTATCTTTTCGATATTGGAGCTAGCTCAGTAGGATAGAAGGGCAAATTGTATATTGGAGCTAGCTCACTAGGATAGAGGGGCAGATCCTTAAACAAAGGACATAGGGATTGAGTCTGCCCTATGCTGAGCTAGCTCCTTTTACAAGGAGCTCCTCATCATTTTTTCACTTGGGCTCAGTCGGCCAGGACTCGAACCCGTGACCTTAGTATAGGAGTTAGTTAAGTTTCGTTCGTTAGTTGAAAATGAGTGTAGTAGGGCTGCGACACTTGGCAACCTAAGGTAGTTAGCATTTAGATATCTGTTAGATTTTTTTCTTTCTTTTCTTTTTAGAATTCTTATTTTTTTAATTTCTTGTTGAGTTGTGTTTTCTTTTCTTTCAGCGTCCGCGAATTTCTTTAGTAGACTTACCTTCCTGAAACTGCCCCGATTTTTTTGGGCAGATTCGTTCCCGAGGAGTTTTTGAATATCCACCACGATAACGAACATCGAACGTGGCTGGCCCGACGTGCTCTACGAAAGAGCTTTGCACGAGAAGGACGGGCGAGCGAAAGTGACAAACGGGGCGGATCTCGATTGCGACATTGAGAAGCAGAGTGCCGGGAAGGTGGCTCCGAAGAAGGTAAGATGCGCCGAAGGGAGGAAGAAGGGCGCGCGAAAGAGAAGAAGAGGAGCGAGGCCTGGAAGCGAGAGAGAGCAGGAGACGCGCGGGAGTGCGCGACCAAAAAACTTGGCGAGCGGATGCAGCGAAAGGAAACGCACGCGGAGGGCAACGAAGAAGACGAGCGCTAAGAGAAGAAGAGACATAGGAAGAAAGAAGGGGAGCGCAAGACGGACGCGGGCTTATGAGTGAAGAAGGGAGGTGCGCAAGGAAGGAAGAAGAAGAAGAAGAAGAGGAGAAGAAGAGGAGAAGAAGAGGAGAAGAAGAGGAAGAAGAAGAAGAAGAAAAAAAAGAAGGAAAAGGCAAAAGGGGGAGTTCAAGGGGGAGATGATGAGTGCGGGCAATAGGAAGGCCGCAGCTGTCAAGGCGTTCCTATGCCATGGGGATGGGTTTTGGATCGTTGCGTTCACCCTCGCTCATCGCTTTGAGATGATTGGCGCCTGTTCACAGTTGGCAGTCCGATTGCCCGTCACTTGCAGATGGTGGAATCGGCAGTATGACTCTCCGCCCTCACTTTGGATGCGTCAGACCGGTAAGATACCATCTATACACTCATTAGCTCTTTATTGATTGTTATTATTATTATTATTATTATTATTATTATTATTATTATTATTATTATTATTATTATTATTATTTAGTATTTTTTTTATTTTTTTTTTTGCTATTTGTGTATGATTTATTGTTATTATTATGATATTATTATTTCTATTATTAAAAACAGTGCATTCTTACCTGCTCTGATGCTTTACATGTATGCTGAGAAAGGGAGGCGAGTGATATACCTAGTGCTGGAAGTGTGCGATATTGGTCGCTGTATGCACGTACTTCGGAAAGCTGTTGTCGTCAACTTCTGCACTGTAGTATAGGCTAGTTAGGATCTGCCACATGTAGTCCGGGCGCCGAGCGCCAGATAGGATATCAACTCTGGTTCTTCGTTAATGATGATGAAGGGACTATTTCAGCATTGTCCATTATGAACTCTTGGCGTGTTTTTATTTGGTAAATCCTGTGATGCAATTTCTGCTGTTGGTTCGATGTCACGACTATCTGGTCTTGTGTATATAATGTTGTTTGATTGCTGAAGTTCGCTATTGCTCATTTATTATTATTATTATTATTATTATTATTATTATTATTATTATTATTATTATTATTATTGGTATTATTATTATTATATATTTATTATAGTTAGTATTGTTAGTATTGTTATTATTATTGTTATTATTATTATTAATTATTATCATTACTATTATTATTGGGTTTGAATAGGATCGTAGCAGGACGAAGTTGGGGGAAAAGAGAGAGAGAGAGAGAGAGAGAATCGAAAGAAAGGAAAAAGAGACTTATCCAACTGGCTCGTGGATCGCCGTCACAGTGGTCGGGCAGCTGGCTCCCCTGAAAAATGTCGTGCCACCATCCTGTCTGTACCTGACCGGGGTAAATGGTTTGGGTAGACTTATTATTATTATTATTATTATTATTATTATTTTATTAATAATAATAATATTATTATTATTATTATCATTATGATTATTAGTGTTATTTGTAATATTGTTACCTTATTATTTATTATTATTATTATATCGATTTTGCCTAGAGTTGAGAACTCGAATATGTTCGAACGAGAAAGGCTCCGCTAGGAAGGAGAAGGACACCGTGGAGGGAGAAGAAGAAGAAGAAAGACATCACGAGAAAGAGGGAAGTTCGTGTGAAGAAGAAGAGGAAGAAGAAGGGGAAGGAGAAGAAGAAGAAATGAGTAGGAGGAAAAGAAAAGGGGGGGAGGAGGTGAAAGTGGAATGGAACACGTACCTTGACAGCAAAAGTTCCCGCCTATCCTGCACCATTCGAACGGTTTCCCATAGTCAAACTGCATGAAAGTTCAAAGTGCCTTTCTCTATCCTGCCGCTCTTTTGTACGGCTACAGTTTGGGTAGTAGTAGATAGGGGCAAGATAAGTTTATAGTATGTGCATAGGAGATAGAGTGAGAGAGAGAGAAAATTGAGGGGGAGAAGGGAGTGAGAGAACGGAGAAGACAGACAGACTAACTGACAGACTGAGAATTGACGGGATGAGACAGATAGACCGACAGACTAGAGAAAGGACAGATAGACAGATAGACAGACGGACAGACAAGATAAACAGATAGACAGACACGACAAGAAAAGAGAATGCAGGCATGAGGGGAGGACAGAGTGAGAGAGAAGACAAAGAAGGAGAGAGAGAGATGGAGTTGGAGGGAGAAGAGAGTCATCTAGCTTAGATGGGGAGACTGGTATTGGGTCGCTGAATTCTCCGGTGATGATTACTTGGTGACCGGATCCCTGCAAAACTATTTAAAGTGATAGATTGTTGAAACTTCCGAGTTGCGCATATCTAGACCTTGCATTTCCGATCTCCAGTATGGAGGACGTGTGACCTCCGAAGGAGTGTGTGGATAAAAAAAGGAAAGAATGATATAGACAGTCACACAAACAGACACAATCAGGCAGACATGACAAAGTAGAGACAGACAGAAGCAGACAGAGAGAACAGAGACAGACAAACAGACCGACAGAAAGACATGCTGACTGACGCAGACAGCCAGACATGACTAGCAGGGATAGACAAACACAAAGAGAGAGAGAGAGGTCGACGCTTGTTGGGAGCATCTTCATGGATGCCTAGTAAGCGTGAGTCATCGGATCGTGATGATTACGTCCCTGCTCCTTGTACACACAAGACATTGAAATGGGGCTAGAGATGAGGTCCTCCAGACTAATCCGAAAGCTTTGCTCGTTTGCCTAAGACATTGAAATGGGGCTGGAGATGAGGTTCTCCTGATTGATCCGGTCGCTTTGCTCGTTTGCTTAAGACATTGAAATGAGGCCGGAAGTGAGGTCTTTGTGACTGATTCGATCGCTTTGCTTGTTTGCTTAAGACATTGAAATGGGGATGGAGATGACGTCCTCCTGACTGATTCGGTCGCTTTTCTCGTTTGCCGAAGACATTGAAATAGGGTTGGAGATGAGGTTCTCCTGACTGATCCAGTCGCTTTGCTCGTTTGCTTAAAACATTGAAATGAGGCTGGAGATGAGGTTTTCCTGACTGATCTGTGGTCGCTTTACTCGTTTGGTTAACACATGGATATGGGGCTGGAGATGAGGTCCTCCCTACTGATCTGGTCGCTTTGCTCGTTTGCGTAAGACATTGAAATGGGGCTGGAAATGAGGTCCTCCTGACTGATCCGGTCACTTTGCTCGTTTGCTTAAGACATTGAAATAGGGTTGGATATGAGGTCCTCTTGACTACTCCAGTCGCTTTGCTCGTTTGCCTAAGACATTGAAATGGGATTGGAGATGAGGTCCTCCTTAGTGATCCGGTCGCTTTGCATGTTTGCGTAAGATATTGAAGTGAGGCTGGAGATGAGGTCCTCCTGACTGATCCGGTCGCTTTGCTAAGTCAGTCAGTTTTGCTTGGTGACAAAGGTCTGACTCTTCTCCTTGTGAGAATAGTTCAGGCAAGTGTGTTAGTGATTGCATGGGGTTTGACTGAGAACAACTTTGAGAGTTAATTAACTAAGTAATATACATGGTTCATGTTTTTTGTGATCAGGACAAACAAAAGATGAAAACTTTGGATGAATGAACCCTTGTTTTGAATTGGCTGAATGCGTTGTGGATTTGACATGCTTGCTGACAATGACTTGTCTTTTTGCTCAAGTTTTGTCTGTTTTCTGCTTTAGTAGGGTAGTCTGTTATTGCTCGTCTTATGCTTGAGCGACAGGCAGGTAGATGCTCACTTTTATTTTCACGTTTATCTTTTCATGCATTATTGTTTTGGTAGGACATTGGTTAGCCTTTGACTTAGTAGAAGTTATGGGAGCCTCTTTTTCTTAAGGGAGGTACTGCCAAAATTTCTGCTAAATACTCAAAGTTAGTCAAGTTTCAAAATTGTCAAGTAGGATAGGATATAGTTTAGCCTTTGGAGTCGGTAGGAATTCTGGAAGTCGTCATTTCTAAAGGAAGTGTTGCCGAAGTTTCCACTAAAACCAAACAGTTAGCTTATTTTCATATATTTTATGAGTCCCAAATTTTATTTTTTTTTAGATTTTATATATTAAATATTCGTCGAGCAAACTTCCCTAAAGGAAGTGTTGCCAATATTTTCGGGATTTTCACATCGTTACTACTAAGTAGCTTTGAGTGCAATACGGAGTTGAACTCCGTTAACTCGACGGGCGATGTCTGCCTTGATTTTGTGACGCAGGTCACGGTTACCTGCGAGTGGTCTCAGAGATCTTGAGCTTCATCAACTTATGCTATCGATTTGATAGGAGGTCGGTTTGTGACTGAATTCCTACCCACCATAATACCCACGCCCAGATGTCCGTGATCCTGTGGGCGAAAGACATTTTCGTATGAAAGAAAACCTATCATTGAAACCTCTCTTGAATGACCATGCAAAATTTGTATGAATCGGGACGGGCGGGTATGCCTTTGCTGAGTGGGGGTCGGAAAGGGGCGTATGAACCTGGAAGCAAAGGTGTTGACCACGTCTTGTGGTATCTGCATGTGGATTTTCATTGGGCTTTATGTGTGCAAATATGTATGGGAGCGAGGGTTCGCTCCTAGATTGAGGATGATATGAAGAAATGATTGCAAGATGTGAGTGACAAGGTTCAACTATGGCTGTGAGAATGGCTCTCCCTGATTTCCTACGAGACTCTCTCTTTTCTTTTTCTTATTTTTTCCCCTGTCGCACGCATCTAGCACACAGGTAGGAGTAGCCAAGCGCAAGGTTTAGCGCTCGACCTTCGATCGGACTGAGACTTAGTTTGGGTATGGCGAATTGTTCGCCAACCCGTGACTGTCTTTCAGTAAGGGATGAACGAGCGGACCCCGTCTCAAAGGGATTTTACTTTTTAGATTATTGGTCGAACGTTGGTCCTTAGCCTAAAATTCGAGGTCCTTGTCCATGACATCCCAAACTTTGGTCCAACACAAAAGGTTTTCCCCATGAGTCGGACCTACGCCCCTTGCATATCGTCACCCACTGCCTAAAAGACAAGGGGTCTGCAAGGGCCGAACGACTTATCCTTCAGCTGTTCGATATCGTGAAGGGGGGTCCCTTCACAATATTTCGTTTTCGATACTTGAGTGTCGTACCCAACCCCGAAACACATGAAACAACAGAAAAAAAATTGTGTTCATTTTCGGGTCTGACCAACATTCGAGTCAAATGCCAACGTTTATATAAACGTTGCTACAAATACAAACATTTGTTACTATTTTAACATTCATCCAACCTTGTTGTAATTATACGAATATCATTTTTTTGGTACCCTTAACATTGGAGGAAGGAAGTGGAACGTTGATGGAACGTTGAGAATATGAATGGATGGACTTTGTTTTTCATGTAACTCGTATGTGAGAATAATATGACGTCTAACATCGTGTCGAAGAGGTGGTTGCACTCTCATCTTCTTTAACCATGTTCTGCTATAGAGTGAGACCACCTTTTCGACATGCTTGGCGTATCGTTTGTTCATATGCGTCCTTTATCTTCGTCTCTGCAACACTTAATGTGAGGTTTCCAATCCTGAAAATATAAGTCAATTTTTCCTTGGGTAAGGCCAATTCTTATTGCCTTAGGTATTTCATACTTACTCATCTTAGTTTTTGGGATTCGAACTGAAGCCTGTATTTCAACAGCACAATGACATGTGTCTCTTAGACCTTTTCAATATTTTCATTACCATTGTAGTATTAGGGGGTTAGCCACATCCGTGTTCATGCATCCAACGAGGGAACATGCGGGGGCTGCACCCACCAGCATGTGGGTCATACCAGCCCGGGGTCAGAGACCATGCCATTTGGACCAATCTTCGCACCTTTATTCCCCTACCTTCTACGCCCGATAATTATCGCTACATCTAGACTGAAAGTTGCCCCAAATGCAACTATAATGACCGCACCTTTATTCCCCTACCTTCTACGCCCGGTAATTATCGCTACATCTGGACTGAAAGTTCGGGTGTGGATGGTGGGAACATCAGCAGTCAGAGACTGCTGATTGAGAGGGCGATACCAGCCCAGAGTCAGAGACCATGCCATTTGAACCAATCACTGCACCTTAGTTCCCCTATCTTCCACGCTCAATCGTTATTGTTGCATCTGGACTGAAAGTTGCCCCAAATGCAACAATAATGATCCGGTCTTCTGTTCAAGTGTAAACGGTAGGAACATCAACAGCCAGAGACTCATGATTGAGAGACTCAACCGGCTACATCAACTATGTCCAAAAGGTACAAAAGGCGAATGAGGATTGAGTCTATGACCTCCCAAACGCCACTTCTATGCCATACCAACTGAGCTACGGGTAGACCATTGACTGAGCTTGCTACAATTTTTTATTTTTTATTTTATTTATTTATTTACTTATTTATTTTAAACTAAGCCACATTCTTCTATCAATTTCACCTTACACTACCTACCTACCCCTACCCCTAATTGGGCCTCGTAGCAGCCAAAATTGTGTTCACGAGAGAACATGAGGGGGTTGCTCCCGACCTGCAGGTGGGTGGTGCCAAGGAACAACCGGAAGCATCAGGGACCATGCCAACGGGACCAATCCCTGTGCCTCCCCTCAGGTCCCCTCCCCTACAAACATCAATAGACTCTGCTCAATGGCGATCGGGGGCTCTTGTGGTCTATCTGAAGCGGTCGCCAGGCATGCCCCAGGATGGTACATGAGGGAATGGGGATTCAACCCACGACATCCTGAATGCCACTTGCGAGCCTTACCAACTGAGCAAGGCCGCTACTACAAAGTTTTTGTGGCCAGGAGGGCAGTTCATGTAGCTCAGTGGTTAGAGCACCGGTTGGAAATGTGCATTGTGGAATGGGGTTGCCGGATTAAAACTCAATTGCAGCCTTGCCCATGGACACTGGCAAGGCGTTAGAATGACGCATGTGCAATGAACCCAGATCGTGAAGACAGTTGTCAACAATGCAAGTCCAAATGAGTGTCAACCAGCTGATGATAATCAATAATCGTAAGAGAAGAGAAGACATACACAGACGAGATAGATAAGAGGGAGGAAAGACTTAGAGTGGGGAAGATAGAAACAATGTCGACTGCTTCTTCGGGCTCCATCCGCAATCACCACCTCAATAATCAATAATCTGAACAAGTATCTGAAGTAATCTCAATGTGCCACGTGGCACGTCTAGTCGGTCTCTCATCAATGTTGGACCAATGTCGACATGAAGACAACCAGGTAAGTATCAACGGCCTGACCTTCTCCTGAATGACGATAATCAGAACAGCAACATAAGTCACATAGCTTCGCCTCGTCAACATAGTAGTACACGTGGCACCACCCACATTAGCCACCAGTAGTACACATAGCAGCAGCCATGTCGGCGACGATGCATGGCAGCTGCCACATCAGCATGCCACGAAGACAGGTGCAAGCCAGCCACTATATCGGACCAACAACGCATCACCGTATACACAATGTCAGCGCTCAACCAAGAAAGTTGGCGCTTATGTAGTGTTGACTCGGGGTCTGGGCCTCGGATGCTACCACCCTCAACCGTCCAGATCTCGATGCAAACTAAGGCCCAGATTTGTCTGAAACCGAATTCCCTCCGGCCTAGATGCTTGTCTGGGTACCTGCGCACAACAAGTGAGTGTATCCAACCAAGGACCTGGGTGCGGTACCTTTGACTCTACAGTTGACTTTGACCCTTGAATTTTCTGTGTGCAATGTTAGGTCACACAACCAAACGTCGCAGACTCAGGCCTGGGCGTGTCTTGGTTACATAGGCCAGCGCAGACCAACTTAGGTTTGCGTTGCGTGGGGCTGAGTTCTGGGCTCCATGCTACTTCTGAACAGGGGTACTGCATTCCTGCCGACCCATTTTCGAGTTCCACCGTAGAAATATTTAAGACTTTAACCCTCGTTCATAAGCAGCGACAATAGCAGGAGCATTTTCAAGTAGTTCTCGTTTACTAAACCATCTGTCCTCGGATGGTGCCTGAGATTTAAAACGTACCTTGAACTGCTTCTAAGGTTGTTCACGTCTCTCCGTAGAGAAGTAACCATGCTCTATGATTTTGTCTACCTCATATCTGCCTTCCATAGATGGCGGAATCATAGAGGGTTTGTTTGGAAATTCATTCCCTTCTACATAGGGCATCAATTTGGATGCGTGAAAGACAGGATATGTTTTGAGGTAAGGGGGAATATCAATGCGAAAAGACGGTCTCTCTGCATCTCCAATTACTTTGAGAACTTCCCAGGGTCCAAAATGGACAGGAAGCAATTTATGGGACACATCTTCCTCTAATGAAAATTCTTTATATTTTACTCGAACCAGATCACCCTTTTTGAATGTAGACGGTCGACGGTGCCTGTTGGCTTGTCCAATCATCCATATTTGAGATTTCCTTAGATTATCTTTAACTTTATGAATGTCCTCCTAGAACAATATTGCATATTCTCGGGTCCCTGGGGGCAACCTAAGGAACTAGTACCAATTTAGTACATCAATGGGACGTTCAGGTTTCCACCCTTTGTGAAGTGCATTCGGGGTTCGTTCAGTGGAAGTGTGGACACTGTTGTTATATGCACTAGTAATTTTGAGTAAGTTCTTATCCCAATCAATCTGATCGGGTCTAACATACATATGCAAAAACTGTTGGCACGGGTGGTTCATCTGTTCAGTTTGGCCATTCGTTTCAGGATGCCTCCCTGACGACATGGTTAGCCGCGTGCCATAAGCTTCCATCGGCTTTTGCCATGGCAGACTGATGAACCTGACATCTTGATCAGACACAATGGATTTAGGGAACCCGTACTCAGTGACCCATCGCATATGAAATTTTTGAATGACAAATTCGGTACGCGCTTCTATTGGTAAGGAAACAAACATAGCATATGGTCCACAATTACCATCACTTGACTATTACTATTGCGACTTTTAACCGGACTCATAAAGTCAATTGAGATAGACTCATCTGGTTCGCTTGGTATAGGTAATGGCTTGAGAAGTCCAAGGGGATTCTCATGCGGCGGCTTGTTTCTCTGACACACTAAGCAGGTACGAACATATGCTAGTACATTTACTTTAAGTCCCTTCCATTCGAAACATTCTCTGACTTCAGCATATGTTTTCTTGAAACCAAAATGACCCTCAGAATCGTGACGTTCCCCAATCAACAGACTCTTAATCTCTTCCTTATGAGGAATACACAATCTTTGTTCGGTTTGGTCAATCAAGAACAACAACTCATCAGTCATTCTATAATTGGGTAGTTCGGACGGATCTCGTACAAGGATATCCATGATTGGTTTCCAGATAGGATAAGTAGCATATCCTTGGCGAATCGGGTCTTTCAGGTCATTCCAAACATCCAAGTAAGAGACAATTGCGCCAAAGAAATCACTGCGTCGAGACAAAGTATCTGCAACCACATTAGATTTACCTTTGATAGTCTTGAGTTCAAAGTCAAAGATGTCAATGAATGCAGACCATCTTACCAACTTGTCAAAGAGTCTGGCCTGTGTTTTTATCCACTTTAGGGTTGAGTGGTCTGAGTACACAGTAAAGTGTCTCCCTAACAGGTAGTGCCTTCATATGTCCAACGCACAGACTAATACATAGGTAGTGCCTTACCGTCATCTTGCTGGAGAACAACGTTAATCCCATACTGACTTGCGTCAGTAGTGATAATGAAGGGCAAAAATGGGTCAGCAATCTTAAGGACATGTAGTGAGTCAGTGCATACTTCAATTTCCGAAAGGAAGACTCACAATCCTTATCCCACAACCAGATAGTTTATTTATTTAACAATCTTCGTATTGGTGCAACAATCAGTAAAACGTTTCTGACAAACTTCTTATAATAACTAGCTAGACCAATGAAAGATCGTAGTTCAGTAATAGACTTAGGTTGTGGCCAATCTCTAATTGCTGATATATTTTTCTCTTTCGGCCTTAGACCTTCTTTGTTTATTATATGTCCTAAGTATAATACTTTGGACTTAGCAAACTCAGACTTTTTTGAATTGATTTTAAATTTGTCCTCACACAACTTCCCTAGTACCAGACAAAGGTGCTTCTCATGATCCTCTACTGTTTTACTATACACTAGAATATCATCGAGATAGACAATGACAAACTTATCCAACCATTGATGAAACAAGTCATTCATTGACCTTTGAAAAGTGGCAGGGGCATTCGTTAATCCGAAGAGCATTACCACGCACTCATAGTGGGCATACCTGGTTCGGAAAGTGGTCTTATGCTGATCGGAGGGTTCCACCTCGATCTGGTAATACCCAAATTTCAAGTCGATCTTGCTAAAGTACCTGCATCCCTGTAAGTAAGTCGTCAATGCAACGAAGCGGTTCAACATTCTTAACAGTGACGACATTTAACCTTCTGTAGTCTATACAGAGACGTAACTCACCTTCCTTCTTAGGTATAAACAAGACAGGAGAACCATAAGTTGAGGAGCTAGGGCGAATCCATCATTTTACTGTTAAGTCTTGCAGTTATTTTCTTAATTCCTCAAGTTCCCTAGCAGACATTCGGTAGATAGGGCCCTTGGGAATCTTACTACCCGGAAAAATCTCAGTGGTGTGCTTAATTGCATGCTCAGTTATTCCTGTTGTTTCAGTTTATAGATCTTTATACTCATCTAAGAGTTTTTCAATTGAAGAAGGGAGGGAAGTAGAGCGTTCCTAAGACCATCATTACTTCCTGTTCTAGTTTCTTCTTTGAAACCATTGAACGAAATGTTGGATAACTCATACAACAGAATGAGAGACTGGAGTCAGAGTCAGACCTATGAAACAATTTGATTGGTTTCAAATCAGATTGTGCGTCATGCAATTGCACAATCTTTTCTTTGAGCTTGATATCTGGGTTGGTTTCCTCATACCTGTCTATTCCCAGAATCAAGTCAGAGAGTAAATTCTTTTCTACAAGGAAGGATACCTAATGAAGAATCTTATTCCCTTCCTCGGTGCGAAATCGACATTTGACACGATCAACACATTGCAAGATAGTGATCGTGCATCCATCAGCGAGAATAGACGTGATTGGTCGAGACAAATCTCTTACCTTCATTCCGAGATGCAACTTGCTTCTCGGATATGTAGGATCACGCTGATCCTGAGTCCAAAAGTGCACCTACACGTGTATGTGCAATCTCTACATCTGCGAGTAGTAGGTCACCCTTAGACTTTGATTTCTTAGCCCACGAGCTTCGTAATGCTAGCAACTCGTTACCAAGCTCGTCAAGAAAGTCGTCCAAAGAGACAGCACATAAGACAGGTTCAGGGTGTTTTGGACGATGGGCCGAAGAAGAACCATTCGCTGCCATGCGAGTCAAAAGGTTGGAAGGGTTAGTAGGCGCCTTACCTTTATCTTGATCCAAACCCTTAGACTGAGTAGGAGCAGATGCTACTCCTACTAGCGGCTCGCTTATGAGCTATGGATAAGTGGACACCATGCAATCACATGCCCTGCGGTACCACACTTCAGACACTGTGCATTATCCATTCTTTCCTGCCACATTTCCTGTGACAGACCCACCTTTTTCCATGGCCTCCCAACCGCAATCCCGGGATGCTTTGGGAATGAGCGTGGCTTCTTCTTCTTTACTGGCGGTCGTAGTCCTCCCTTGTTGGCCACAACAGCACTGACTTCCCCCTTATCGGAATCAATGTTGTTCGTCACACCCTTGGCCTCCAATAGCCACTTCTCCATAGTATCGTCGTCAAAGACGACGAGAGTGTGGTCCTGGCGCTTTTGGCGCCAAAGTATCCGCTTTGTTGCACCTGCACCACCACCGAACTTCACAACAGACGCATACAAATTCTTAACCTGAGAAGTCATTTACTTTCGTTGGAGAGCAAGATCCCGAAACTTCCTATAATTGTACTTGCCTGACTTAGACTCTGCCACAAGTTGTCCACGGATGGGCTCGGGCAGAGCACGGGAATAAATGTACAAGACTTGGTTGTCTTGCAGGTTTAATCCAGAAACCTGCAGCAACCGGTCAACTTCCCGAGACAAAGCTTCTACCGAGGTCCAATGTTTTTTACCAATGGATGTGAGCTGGTCAAAGGCCTTGTCGGTCGTTGTCTTATGCAGGAAGCGTTCCTTGATTTTTGTCAAGGAACTGCTTCAGATTCAAGGTTGCAGCCTATTCCCCAATGTCATTGAACCCCGCTGCGTTGGCTTCGGCCAATACCCATTCCTTAGCTTCCCTCCCGAGACAAGAGGTAGAGAAAGCAACCCGGGACTGGAGTTCAACAAGGGCCGTACTACAGTACGTCTGAATTTCAACAATCCACAACAATTAATTTTTATTTTCTTTGTTACAGAATGTGAAACGCAGTTTCATCTTTGCCTTTTCTTTCTTTTTTGGTTTCTCCGGATCCGCTCTTACCTTGACCGACGACTTTCGAGAATCAGGAGACTTTGGAGGTGGAGAGGGAGAAGGAGATCTCGGTGGAAAAGACGGCGGACTCGGAGGTCCTCCTCCATTAGACGACTTCTGATCTTTAGGAACAGCGACTTCGTTTTGTCATTCATCAATTTCTTCTCTTTCTTTTTATCTTCCTTACCTTCTTCTTCTTTACCTTCTACCGGATTCTTCCCTTTCACAATATTTATGACAGTTCGTAATTTTACAACAATCTCGTCTAATTGATTTTGCTGTGTCTAAGAAAAAATATAATTCAAATGTTTGATGACACATTAGAAAAACATCTAACATATATATCAGATTTAACAAATAACAATAACTATAATAATATATTCAAAATAAAAATCACAAGTAATAGAGAAGAAAACTTTGAAACACAATGTAACACAAATGCAAATAAAAATATATAATAAAACAAATGCACAACATTACATAAAATTAAAAAATATTCTCAACGATGAAAAAAATATTAATTTGCAACAATTATGTATTTCACACAACTTCATGGTTAGATAGCGATAATATAAACGAATACATAAATTTAATAATGCAAAACTACAAATTAATGCTAACAACTTATGATTTGTTTTACACATGTTGCATACAACCAAACGATTTCACAAAAACACAACAGTATATTGCAATAAGAATGAATAATAAACCGTTATCCATCTTTCCTCATTTTTTCTTCCCATTTCATATTAATGGCAATCATTAGACTTGATGATACATTAACCTTTCATAGCCATTATGATAGTAAAAAAAAAAAAAAAAAAACCAATACTTTGAAAAAATACAAAGATATTTTTTTTACTCAAACAAATATAACCAATGCACAATTACTCTATATTGACGGACATGTTCAATACAATCAATTTAATTATGGACTATTTACATTACTAATCATACTGCATTTGCTACTTCCAAATACACTATAACATATTAATGACTTCAATAAAAAAAAATATGATGCATTACAAATATTTCTTACATAACGAACTACAAATAAACCAACTACAAGAAATATATCAATACCCAAATAAACAAAATACACCACAAAAATATATTTGTAAATTATTTATGCATATAACAAATACAATATAAAAACAAACAAATTCATTTTAAATAACATAAAATATTTTACTTTCTTTTATTTTAATAAATTCATCCAAACAAAAATAAATAATAAATAACAAATAAATAATAATCATACAAAATGTCTTTGAAAAACTCTCGCGACTTTCCATTCGACTACATACAAATACTTTTTACAAATTTTTACTTTGGCAAGTTTTCTAACCACAAACGAAAACTATATCCCTGTACTTTACAATATGCTTCAAAACATAGTTGAAACAAACACCTATGAAGTACACAAAATCAATGTTAAATACTGCTGCAAATTCTATTATACTTTTTTTTCAAAAAAACACATAAAACATTTTTTTTTCTTCTACCTTCTTTTAACAGCATCATGGAAAATGAGCAAAGATTTACGAAAACCAAAAACAACCAACCAAACAATAATAATACTTTGTAAGAATTTATCCCTATTTCTATCAAAAAACAATTTCTTCAAACAAACTACAACAATCATAACACCAAAAAAACAAAGTTACACAAACTAAAAAAAAACTTTTTCTCTCAATTAAGTATCATCGCACCTACGGGTGAACATGTCAAATCATTCGACTCATCTAAGTCACCTCGTTTTCCTCTACGAAGAGTGGACACATTTGAATGTTGAACTATTATGCATGTAAGAGACGTTGGACCCGTTTTCCAGCAAAGGAAAATTTGAAACACTTGGAAAAAAAAACTAGTAAAAAAAAAATATTCATAATTTCATACAAAAATAAATAAATAACCATATTTCTAATTTCATACTCATATTCATCACTTATCTTTTTTTTACAGGTCTAATAATGAAACATTCAAGAGGAAACGCGATAAAATCAACAAAGACATACAACAAGTTAAAGATATTTCACAATACTCAGAACAGTTGACAGTTGCAGAGATTGGATGACAGAGATACATGCGACAGAATCAAAGATAGATCTATATATTGTACAAGAAGGCATTGTTGTGTACGCAGAAAAACGGATAAAATCACAAGGAGATAATATTCTAGATGTCTATTTAGCAGACAAAGATTTATTAAACACATCAACACTCAACAACATAGCACATGTATTAGCAAAAAACATTGACAATGCAATAAAAATGATATTCAAATACCTTAGAAAAGCAACAGTTTGGCATGTTAAAGAAAATCTTCAACCGCCTTTATTGAAACTTCTTTACATTTAAAAAAAAAAACAATAGGTCACAATTACAATGACTTTTTTAACAAAGAAATGCCGAAATTTAACACTAAATACAACAATCTAACACCGCCACTAGTAATAGTAAATATCACATCACATGTCGCTTATCCAACACCTCCACAAGATACACCACAACCACTATCAATACCACCACCATCACCACACTTAACAACAACAACAACAAAGAAAAAAAAAAAAAAACTTAATCACAACCACTATATCGAAAAGCAAAAGCATCTAGACCATGCGTATACTGAAGATGATATTAACAAAATTATCGATGTAAGATGAACGAAAGACAATTCAGACGAGCAACAAAGAATGCAGGGCGACGACAATCATCGTCAACAAGAACCCGACATGGTTAAAGACTATCGCCTACATTTCAACGAGTGGATATCAATAGACTCAAACAACCATTGATACCAGCCCAACACTTTACAGACCCATTCCCCATCCAACCTCTAGCCTTGGTCGAAAGAGATATTAACCCCCCAATTGACCCTCTCTCTTTATCCCTCTCTCTCTTTCTCTTTCACCACCACCAATACAATCCACAAAAAAAAAAACTAAATCACTAATACAACTCCCAAGAAAAAACAAATTTCAAGACTTTGTTTGTCTCTCTTTCTCTCTCTCTCTCTCTCTCTCTCTCTCTCTCTCTCTCTCTCTCTCTCTCTCTCTCTCTCTCTCTCTCTCTCTCTCTCTGTGAGGCCCTTTCTCTCCTTCTCTCTATCTTTCTCTCTCTGTGTTTCTCGCTCTCTCTCTCTCTCTCTCTCTCTCTCTCTCTCTCTCTCTGTTCGAGTCTCTCTCTCTCTCTCTCTCTCTCTCTCTCTCTCTCTCTCTGTGAGGCCAAAATCTTTCCCAAAAAAATATTACAAGATTTTCAATAAATAATTTAGACCACAAAATAATCATCGCGTCGATTCGACACATTTTTTATTTTTGCCACTCAAGTATGTGTCAGTCAACTGAAAAAGTACTTCAAATTCAGTCAGTTTTCACGCCAAAAAGAATGTGGAAAAAAACTTAAAAATTGGAGTACAATATTTCAGTTTTGTCATTCAGCTGCTGTGTGTGTGTGTGTGTGTGTGTGTGTGTGTGTGTGTGTAATATCCCTTCCCCCTCCCTCTCTGTATTTCACTTTCTTTCTCTCTCCCGCTCTTTGTCTCTCTCTCACTCATAACAACAAATAAAACAAAACTTTTTTTTTTTTTTGCCTCTCTCTCTCTCTCTCTCTCTCTTTCTTTCTCTTCGTGTCTATATGCTACCCCCCCCCCTCTCCCTCTCTCTCTATCTCTTTTTCTTTCTCTCTCTCACTCTCTATCTCTCTCTCATACTCATATCAACAAATAAAACAAACTCGTTCTTTCTCTCTCTCTCTCTCTCTCTCTCTCTCTCTCTGGTAGGCCCCCCCCTCTCCCTCTCTCTCTATCTCTCTTTCTTTCTCTCTCACTGTTTGTCTCAGAGATCTCTCGTACTTTCTTTCCCACTCTTTGTCTTTCTCTCTCTCTCTCTCTCTCTCTCTCTCTCTCTCTCTCTCTCTCTCTCTCTCTCTCTCTCTCTCTCTCGTAAAGGTGGACTTTTGAAAAAAGGAAGGACCAGTCCTCGTATGGAAGTAGACCCCAAAAAGAAGTAGGGAAGTTGGACCGGTCCACAAGTGGAAGCGGACCCTCAAAAGAAGTTAGGGCATGTAAACTCTCTCATTCTCTGTCGTTCTCTCTCACTCGTATCAACAAATGGAACAAAACTCTCTCTCTCTCTCTCTCTCTCTCTCTCTCTCTCTCTCTCTCTCTCTCAGACTACCTAGTACAACTAGGTCCGGTAGCACCACGACTTTTGAAAAAAGGAAGGACCGGTCCTCGTGTGGAAGTGGACCACAAAAAGAACTAGGAAAGTTGGACCGGTCCACAAGTGGAAGCGGACCCCCAAAAGAAGTGAGGGCATGTGAACTGCAAAAAGACCCTCAGGCCTAAGCGTTGAGGCCCGTCTTCTCTAAACAAGGACGTCAAACATAACGAAACAAATGTTTTACAAGAGGCAAGATTGGCAATATTCTATAGGCTTCAACGTCTGTGTCAAGGTGTCGCATTTTCGACGGCGGGCGACCAGGACGAAAAGTGGATTCTTAGGGGGCAAAAAAATTGTCTACCGCGTGGGCGCGGGGAACGCAGCCCTAAGGTAGCCGAAGCAATGAGACTAAGAGCGCACATAAGAGAGAGAGAGAGAGAGAGAGAGAGAGAGAGAGAGAGAGAGAGAAAGAGAGTTTTGTTCCATTTGTTGATATGGGTGAGAGAGAGAGGGAAAGAAAGAGAGAGAGAAAGAAAGAGAGAGAGAAAGAGAGAGAGAGAGAGAGAGAGAGAGAGAGAGAGAGAGAGAGAGAGAGAGAGAGAGAGAGAGAGNGAGAGAGAGAGAGAGAGAGAGAGAGAGAGAGAGAGAGAGAGAGAGAGACAGAGAGACAGAGAAAGACAGAGAGAGAGAGTTGCTAAACTTGAATGGCAAAATTGAAATATGGGTCAAATTGTGGCCGCGATCTATTTCACACTTGGAATGATTTTTTAAAATTTATTGAGCGTTTTTCTTGGAAAGATCACAACAAAATCTACGAGTACTCCAATTTTCAAGTTTTTTCATGCATTCTTCTGAGCGCAAAAACTCACTGAATTTGGAGTATTTTTTTAGTTGACCCACACATGGCTGAGTGGCAAAAATAAAAAATGTGCCGAATCGGCCCGACGATTATTTTGCAGTCTAAATGGTTTTTTGAAAATATTATAGTAATATTCCTGGAAAGAACACGACCTCGTCTATGGATTCTCAAAATTTCAGATTTTTCTTCGGTTTCGTCCGAGCACCGAAAATCGCCAAAGTTACCTTTTGCAAAACGCCTGTTTCGTTGTGCCTAACCTCCCTTCTTTTGAGAAGACGGGGCTCAATGCCTAGCCTGAGGGCCCTTTTGCAGTTCACATGCTTGCACTTCTTTTTGGGGTCCGCTTCTACCTGGGGACCGGTCCAACGCTCCCCGCTTCGTTTTGGGGTCCACTTCCACCCGAGGACCGGTCCTTCCTTTTTCCAAACGTCCCGGTTCTAGAAGAGCTAGCTGTAGGTAGTCCGCAATTTTGGCAAGGACCGGTGCCCTAAATTTTTTTGCCCCCAAAGAACCCACTTTGCGTCCTGGTCGCCCGCCGCGAAAAATGCGACACCTTGACACAGACACGGAAGCACACTATACCGCAGCCTAAGGGCTGCGAATTGGGGGACCAATCCTTGGCAAAATTGCGGACTACCTACAACTAGCTCTGGTAGAACCGGGACTTTTGGAAAAAAGAAGGACCGGTCCTCGGCTGGAAGCGGACCCCCAAAAAAAGTAAGGGGCGTTGGACTGGTCCTAGGGTGGAAGCGGACCCCCAAAAGAAGTGAGGGGCATGTGATCTGCAAAAGGGCCCTTAGGCCCAGGCGTTGAGGCCCGTCTTCTCAAAACAGGGAGGTTAGGCGCAACAAAACAAATGTCTCTCTCTGCCTCTCTCTCTCTCTCTCTCTCTCTCTCTCTCTCTCTCTCTCTCTCTCTCTCTCTCTCTCTCTGTG
>BFEA01000444.1:1241243-1271925 GCA_003427395.1 Chara braunii
CCTGTGCTAAGTGCCACCATGGTGGACGACTTCCCGATGCAGGGCTTGCTTGCCCTTTCTGTTCTGATGGGTCCTTTGTTCAGAGTCCTTTTTCCCTTGGGCTTCGAGAGGGTGTGCACCTCCCGTATGATGATGAGATCAGGAGGCATAAAGCCAGGGCTTACACTTGCAGAGCAGGCTGAAGTGGATCGCCGTCAGGCAGAAAAGAACAAAGAAAGAGAAGAAAGGAAAAAACAGAAAGAGGAAGAAATAAAGAAGAAGATGCAAATGGAATTAAATTACATTGCGGGTACTACGGATCCTCTGCGATCCACCTTTATTGGTGGACTTCACATGTATTACCTAAAGGCTATGTTGTAACGAGATGTCGTTTCGCCTCCGGTCCCCAATTAATTGGGTAATCTGCCTCTTTCAATTCAAACCTAGGTGAGCATATCCACCACCCGGTAAGAGGCACCTCAGCGTACAATCGCGCGCTATCTATTGTCTGGGGGGTTGAGCAATTCCGAAAGATGCTTCGATTTACCATAACCAGGTTCATCTCGTAAAACAATAGAAGAAAGAATGAAGAAGGAGATAAAAGAAAAGTTAGAGAAAGAATTGAAGGAAGAATTACAGACTATAGAAGAAGAAGAGTCTGAGGAAGGGGGAGAAAGACCTATCACACGGCGGACAGAGAAGGCAGAGAATAGTCAAGCAGGGGAATTGCTTGTTAAACCGCTGGACTGGTACGACCAGTATGCTTACACCAGTGACAGACTCGAAGAAAGAGAAGAAGAGAGGGACATATTTGTTGCAAGACTAGCAACTATTACAGACCAGAAGGAAAGAGACCTCATGCTTGAAGAAAAACGCGTGGAGCTGCACAGTAAAATGTTAGCAGCAAAGCGACAAGAACTTGACGAAAGGAAGAGATTGCACGCAGAGGGGGTAAGGCTGCAAAGCAAACTGCAAGCACAGAAAGACAAGCAGGCGGCAACCGAAGAAAAACTTGCTCTCTTGACTGAAACGGTTCTTCATGCCAAGCAAGAGGTAGCCGCAATGAACCGGACCCTGCAGAAAGTTGAAAGCCACCAATACGAATTTGAAGGGGTCTGGAATACCTTTCTGGAAAAGTCCGCCAAAGACGTGGATCTGCACATTCAGTCTTACATTCAAAAGTTAGATAACCATATCACACAAACCTTCACTCCAGCCGTAATACTGATGTCAGGATAATAAAAGTTAAAGTGTCGTGGACCTACACTGGACAAAGGGAGGAGAGTGTTCTTCATTGGATGGCGGTCGTGGAATCCTATGTATACGGTCAGCGCATACGTTATTGGGATAGAGTTCTGAAGGACACTTGGTGTATGGCCGGCGATGCGATGAACTTCGCCATCTCGTTGCAAAAATAAGCTAACTGCGATGCTATGATTGCATATTCCCAACAAACTAGAATTGAAGATTTCTTTAAAGCTGTCAGAGAGCGGTTTGAAGATAAAAATCTAGCTCGCAGAACTGAAATGTTAATTCTAAATATCGCAGATCGAAAATGGAAGAGTGCGTCTGCACTGAAAGCAACAATGGACGAACTCTTACAACGCGCAGAACATGGATTAACTCCTACCCAAATACTCAACAACTTCGCAAGAGCGCTTCCTGATCCTCTCCGTACTCAACTTTATCCCCGCACAAAAGAAGAGGGGACGACATATGAGAAGTTCAGCAAGATCGCTATAGATCATGCTGGCTTCTTAGCCGAGGCTAATTACTGCCATTATTGAAAAGATCTGCAAGCGGGAAAGAAGTGGCGGGACCGCACAATCTTAGGGAACATCCCTGGGAAAGACAACCTCCTTCTGACCTTTGAAGAAGGAGGTGTTGAAACTCTTTCCTATAACCAGATAGACTATGGTCTTGAGGAAGGACCCAGCGGTCCAGTAGCTCAGGAGGGGAGCTACGCGACCGTTGCAGCCCGCGGGGGAGGGCGACAAGGAAGAGGACGCGGCCGAGGAAGAGGAGCCGTGGACGCGGTGGAAGAGGACCCGGTACCCAGAGGGGTGGTGGCGAAGAAAGCTACTACGTGGGTGGAAGGGGCAGATGTCCCTCGCAAGGTGGTCGGGGTTCATATTCTACCTGGGGAAGAGGAAGAGGCACGTGGTATGAAAATTGGGATAAACCATATCTACCCCATCTAGGTCTGTCCGAAGGGGAGCCTTGGAAGCAATTGGGGATCACAGAAAAGGTTTGGCAAGAAAGAAAAGCCGCTGATCAGTGCATAAAATGTGGTGACCCCAACCACATTGTTCCCTATTGCCCTGACTACAAAATATTAAAAGGGAACAGCCAGTAGGGGTCTCAGTTGCCTCTACGGGAACTTCGGATGTAGAAAAAAAGACATCCTCCCACCCGAAGGTTCCTTTGGAAGAAACTGAAGAGGAAGACAGTCCCCACCTAGTTAACTGTCCAGCGGTAGTAAGCGTGTGTACCTCTCTAGGTGGATCCCTCGCTGGCATGGGTGATGAGTTGGCCGCTCGTCGCCAAGCCTGGACTGAGATGAAAAACAAAGAGGACAGTTAATAATTGCAGATCTTGAAGTAAATAAAGTAAGAGTTGGTGGAATGGTTGACACAAGGTCAACACACAGCTACATAAGTAAGAAAGGTTTGCAAAGGCTTAAGATAAAGCAATTAGATGAGCCCGTAGTGAGTAAATTAGCTAATAGTACAGTAACTGTAATGAATAAGTATGTTGAAGGGGTCCAGATATACTTTCGGCTCGAAGCAGAGGGGAAGGTGGAACGAGTTCCTTTTGACATCCTCTTAGGTATGGATTGGGGTGAAGCTGCATATGCAGATGTGAAGTTAAGGGATCACAAGTGTTGGCTCCCTAGTCCGCAAGGTGGGAAGAAAAAAATCTGCCTTTTTCATGAATCAGGTAAGGAAAGCAGCTTAGCTCATTGTTGTATGAGTGCCCCCGCATTCGTCCCCCACGTGAAAAAGTATAATCTATATGATCAAGTGTTTGTTGCATATGTGCACCCGGTGAAAGAAGGTGAAGCTAAGGAAGAGGCAAAATCCCCTGAGATTGAAAAGATTTTGAAAGAATTCGCAGATATGGCAGAGGTCCCAAGCGGTGTGGTAGAACGACCAATCAAACATCGCATCGAAATCATACCAGGAAGCTCGATTCCTAAGGGGCCTATATATCGGATGTCACCTAAAGAGTTAGATGAACTGCGAGCCCAGCTTGATGAACTGCTGGAAAAGGGGTGGATAAGACCTAGCTCCTTGCCCTATGGTGCACCTGTGTTATTCGTACCAAAGAAAGATGACGGGGTACGCATGTGTATAGATTATAGAAGACTTAATGATATAACAGTCAAAAATATTGAGCCATTACCAAGGATAGATGATTTGTTGGATCGAGTGCAGGGTAGCAAGTACTTCACTAAGATTGATCTGAAGTCTGGCTATCATCAAATTGAAGTGGAGTCAGAAGACCAATACAAGACTGCCTTTCGGACAAGGTACGGACACTATGAGTTCGTGGTGTTGCCCTTTGGTCTTACGAATGCACCTGCAACTTTCCAAAGAACAATGAATGAGCTTTTCCACGAATGGCTTGATAAATTTGTGGTGATATATCTCAATGATATTCTTATTTTTAGTAAGGATTTAAAAGAACATTGCGAGCACCTTCGACTTGTGCTAAATGAGTTGCGTGAAACAAAATTGAAGTTAAACCCGAAGAAGTGTGATTGGGCTAAGCGTCAAGTTTTCTATTTGGGGAATGTGCTTGATGGTGATGGTATCAAACCGGAGGATACAAAAATTGCAGCAATTCGGGATTCACCTAACCCCCGCACTTTGACTGAGTTGCGGTTGTTCCTTGGGCTGACCAACTGTTATCGGAAGTTCGTTAAACACTTCACGATAATCGCCGCGCCCCTTCGCAAATTGCTTAAGAAAGAAACTATTTGGAAGTGGGATTCAAACCTGTACGACTTCGTTCAAACGCCTAAAGAAATATCTGATTAACAACCCGGTTTTGAAGGTTGCTGATCCTTCTTTGCCTTTTGTCGTCACAACCGACGCCAGTCAGTACGGGATAGGTGTTGTACTCGAGCAAGATGATGGGAATGGGTATAGACCTGTAAAGTTTATGTCCCGACGACTGCCTAATGAGAAGGTCACCGCTTCCACGTATGAAAGAGAGTTGTATGCTCTTCGAGAGACTCTAGATCACTGACAACACTATTTCTTAGGACGCCACTTTAAAGTGTACTCAAATCACGAGACACTTCGCTGGCTTAAAAGGCAGGCCCTGATGACACCTAAATTGACAAGGTGGGCCGCTGAGATCGATCAATACGACGTTGAATTGAAACCAGTTAAGGGTAGGTATAACGTTGTTGCTGACGCGCTAAGTCGAAGATCTGACTTTTTCGGTGTCGTCGTGACATACTTGGATATGGGCTCCGACTTGCAAGATAAAATTAGAAATGCGTATTCCACAGATCCTGTCTCTGGCGCTATGATTAAACGTGTGCAAGACGCGCCACAGGAGTTTCCTAACTACCGAGTTACACATGGACTGTTGTTTGAGCAAACAGACGTGCATGACAGGCTTTGCATTCCAAATGTCGAAGAGATCAAAAGCTTGATCTTGGGGGAATGCCATGATACCGAAGGTCATTTCGGCTGGAAAAGACTTATGCAGGCCTGTTGAGTTCCTATATATGACCTCGCATGAAAGCCGACTGCATTGCCTATGTGCAAGGTTGTCAAGTGTGCCTACGAAACAAGTGTACAACGCAACGTCCCCTTGGACTACTACAGCCTTTGCCGATTCCAACAGGTCCAGGAGACTCCGTATCCATTGATTTTATGGATACCAAGGTGAAGAGCAGGAATGAAAAGACGCAAGTCATGGTCATCGTTGACAGATTTAGTAAGTATGCTGTATTCGTAGCATTACCCGCGGAAGCCAAGACTGATTTAGTAATCCGATAATTATTTAACCATTGGGTAAAAGATTATGGACATCCCTTAACGATTGTGAGTGACAGAGATTCCAGTTTCATGAATGAACAATGGCAACAACTCATGAATGTTTATGGCTCTAAGTTAACTATGTCATCAGGTAGACACCCTGAGACAAACGACCAGACTGAGAAAATGAATAAAATTTTGCAGCGGACGTTGCGCATGTACATCCGTCCCGACCATATTGACTGGGATGAACATTTGCCCAAAGTTATTAGTGCCTATAACAACTCTGTTCACCTATCTACATGCAAGACTCCAATGGAACTGCATTTGGGATGGCGACCACGTAGACCCATTGATCGCTTAAATCCGGATCAAGTACATAAGCTTTCTCTAGGGACAAGTGAATTTGCAATACAATATCAACGAGATATTGAAAGGGTAAAAGAAAATATAGTGAAGGCACAACACCAAATGGTGGAACAAGAAAATAAGCATAGAAGACCATCTCGATTCGCTGTAGGTGATTTGGTGTGGGTAAAGTCTAAAGAATTTGCTCCTGAGCAGAACATTTCCCAAAAGTTACTACCCGCCTACAGAGGACCTCGGCAAATTCTTGATGTGATTGGAGAGGTGGATGGACGTTCTTATGTAGTTGAGATTCCTCTACATTTGCATACGTATCCGGTGTTTCACGCCTCAAAGCTTCTACCTTGCGTGACAAATGAGTTGTTTCCCAGTCGCAGATCAGCAATACCTCCTAGTATGGATGGGAAATACGATGTGGATAAGATTGTTGCTGAAAGCATTTTCCAAACCGGACGAAGAGGCAGACCCCAGCGACAATATAAAGTAAGATTTGCCTATCAAGACCCAAGTAAAGATCGCTGGTTTACAAGAGAAAATTTACTTGAGTCTGCACCTCACATTGTATCTGCATATGAAAGAGCTAAAAGAGGAATAAATATTATTGATAGATGAAGGTTTTCTCAGAGGACTTCGAATCTAGGCCGGCGAGAGTAAAAGGGCCTTTACCCGATTGAGCCCCTGTTCGACGAAAGTAACATATTGGGGTCCCTCGCCCAGAGCCCAATTCGTGAAAGCAGATCAAAAGACATGTTCTCTTGGTCAAAGGTCACATCCTGGCTAAAGTAAAAACAATGTTAAAGGTTATGGTTGAGCCCTGGACGAACAGTCATCATGTTTGGATTTGGGTGTCACATCTGTTCGCCAGAGGCAATGCAATTCATGTCTATTCAAACAAGGGATGTGTCTGTACATACAGTCAATGTGTCTGTTCGTGCAGCAAGAGTGTCTGTTCGTGCATTAGGTATGTCTGTCCAGAAGAAGTCAAAGAGTTAAGTTCCAGTCCGGATTCAAGTCATAAAGAAAGTCGAGATTCAGATTGGGACTCCGAAATCAAGGCCTAAAGGCCGCCGCAGCAGCAACCCCTGAAGGAAAGGGATCTGGGACACATACACAAAGGCTGGGACTGGGAAAGGACCAGGATAGGCAGAATTCAGACCTCGCCATGGCAGGCCAGCACTATAAGAAACGAGGCAGCCTCCCCCACAGACAGATTCTCCTAGGCATTGATGCGTGGAAGTGCTGAGGCACTTGTGCGCTATAGTGCTGGAGAGGCGCTGGCTGAAAAAGAGTTGCGCCAGGAAGAAGGGATGTTGGGCGCTGGCTGCAGGGAAGCCATAACTGCGCCAACCTATGTTAGTGGTAGGAGAGATAGTAGTGGGATATCAGTGAGTTACATTCAGAGTAGATCTTCGTAGGTGAGAGTGTGCATGCATAGTGAAAGGAGAGAACCAAGACAGAGTTATCGAGAGAAAGGAGAGCAAGAGAGAGAGAAGACAGGGAGTGAGTCTGGACATGGTGGACACTTACCTGTTGGCGCCACATTTGTGAAGGGAAGGAGGACGCTGGCTGAGCCAGGTCCCATGCTGTTGTATGACGAGGGAGACTTACCTCTTGTTGGCGCCGAACTCTGGAACTCATGATACTCTTTGTATTAAGAGACATTGATAATATAAGCTGCGCTATTTGGTTCTTATCTCATCTCAATCTGGTTTTGTGTGAGTTCACTTTGTACATGTGATGACATGTATGCATGCGGGTTGATGCACTCGAGCAAGCTGTGAACAGTCAGGTTCCTTGCAGCCGTGGCGACCAACGGGATTAGGATCTGCTCCATGTCTGTGGTTTGACCTTTTACCACCGAAGTGAGTCTTCTGTCTCTTGTAGTCTTCCTGCCTGGGGTCGCTGTTGAGGTTCCTTGATCAGGCGAGTGAGCTGAAGATTCTCCAGAAGCTTCTGTCTTCAGCTCCTTCACCGAAGACATACTGAGTCTTCGTTGCTTCCCTGCATCTCTCAGATTGGACTGGCTAGCTGGTGCTGCTTGTGAAGGAGTGGCAAAGTTTTCTCCTTGGTCTCCTCCCTGGCTGTCAGCGCCCTGGTGATCTGCAGAGCCGCCTCCCCGTCGTGGTGATTGACTAGACGTATGTAGGTTTCTCTCTTCACCCTGATGTGCTCTCCCCATAGCCGCTGTGCCGCCTGGATTCATCCCATTGAATGGGGGTCTTGAGTCTCCCGTGCAGCCCTAGCCGATACTCTTGGAAGGCAGAAGGTCCTTGCATGAAAGGAGGCCGCTGTCCTTGGCTGCTCTGGCCATGAGTTTGCTGTTCTGAGCCGTGTGACGTTTGCGGGACGCCTCCTCCTCCAAAGACGTTGGGTGGTTGGCTGTAATTTGGCCAATTCCCATTGAGACTGGGATGCCGCCTTGTAGGCTGGGGCCTTGCAGTGCCGCCATCATGTGGAGCAAGTGCGCCATCGAAGGACTTGGTTGAAGAATTCCTCCTGGCGAGAAGACCGGATTTGCTGCCGCATAGGGGAAGCCTGTTGGGGCATTGCCCATTGCGGGCGCCTTTTGAGCTGGTTGGGGCCCCAAGGGGCCCTGATATATATGTCTTCTTTCTCCTCTTCTGCCAGTCCCTGAGTGTGCTGGAGTTGCCTGCTAGTACGAGGCGTTGTTGTTGACACCGCCTTCTCTGTTTTGAGGTCTTTCGTTTCTGCGACACTCCGACTCCGTATGAAAAAACTGCTTGCAAATCCGGCATTTCGGCGTCGAAGAGCACGCCAGTTTCACCTCCAACTCATCTCCCTTCGAGGTTATCACCCACAGCTTGTCCTTCATATTGCTTCGGGCTTTCGGAACGATATCAAATTTTGCGTTCACCTGCGCCGGTCTGGTCACGTCCCTGTCTGGCGGATGTGCCAGTACTATCTTGCCAATGGCTCTTTCAATTTGCGAGTAGATGAACGACATGTCGTCCAATGGAATTTGGATAGCCATCACCCAGAAGGTACGCTCGTCCTCCTGCCTTCTTAGCTCTTTGAATTCCGCTTTCGTCATCCATGGTTTGAACAAAATCTTGTAATTCACGTTTCTGATAGGAATCTCCACTCCTCCCTCACTTAGCATGAATTCAGCGACTTCTCTTGACAGAGCATTCGGCCCCTCAATTTTAACTCTGCCTCTTCTGACTTCGAGTGGGAAGCGTTCGCTCCCGATAATCCGGCTGTCCTCGAAGGCTCTGATGATGTCATCTTTCACTTTCTTGGGCATGAACCTTGAGTTGTCCTTGAAGATGACCAAAACTGTCCTTTCCTTCAACCACTTAATCTTGATTTCGTCCAATGAAGTGTTGAGCGTGAATTTGACTTCCCTTCCTTGTACTGACATTTCCCCTGGATCCAAGTTTGTTGGGTATACCCCATCGTCGAAGCATAGAGTAAGCAGTCCTCTTATGCGATCTTCCTCTTCCCAATAGTTTATTTGCTCCGAAGGCCCAGGTGGCGGAGATTGAGCTTCCATCCTGACCCTTCCATCAGCATCCGCATCCTCCATTGCCTTCCCTTGTAGTTACTTCTAAGTGAAGCTTCACCTCTAAGTCGCGACGTCAGTCCACGTTTGGCTGCGTCTATGACCGTTCTACCGTTTGTCTCCTTACTTCGATACTCACTCGACTACCTCTACGTGCACTGGGCGGCGATCTTCCGAATTCAGGTGCGGGAAGCATTCTTCACCATAGCTGCTTTTCCCTGCGAGCAGGGGAAAGTATCAGAGTTACCGAGGGCTATCGTGCTGGTAGCGCCTCGGACAATCCAAGGGTCGAACGACCCGGTAACGCGAGGGCAGAGCGCTCTGCACCGGCCGCGGCGTTCCGTACAGCGTCGTCAGCTCAATTCTCGTCTCCCGAAAATGGCCATTTGCAGCGGTCGACCCTTATCACATTCTCATACAATATATATACATAGTAAAAAAAACAAAAAAAAACAGAACCTTACGGCTCTGGCTCCACAGCAACTAAATGGATCTGCACATCTAGCTCCCCAACGCTGAGGTTACAAAACGGCGCTACCCATCCCAGCATGAGCCCGACGTCCTCCACCGTGCAAGCACGAATTCGAACCGGCGACCTCGGCCTCAAGAGCCAGGTATCTTAACCACTACAGCCAGGACATGATGTTCAAAAGTGGAACCATACCGGTCGGGATATCCACCCCACCCCTGCAAGGCTGTAGTGTCCAACTCAACACACACCACACACAACACCACACACAACACCACACAGACATGACGAATTCTCGCACACCTTGCTCTCGTCAATCAGCACAAACCCTTACCACTGGTACTCCCTCCCGTCCACCTATACGGGTCACATATCCCGCGGTTAACGGGTGCTTCCACAACAGCTAAATGGATCTGCACATCTAGCTCCCCAACGCTGAGGTTACAGGACGGCGCTACCCATCCCAGCATGAGCCCGACGTCCTCCACCGTGCAAGCACAGATTCGAACCGGCGACCTTGGCCTCAAGAGCCAGGTATCTTAACCACTACAGCCAGGACACGGTGATTCACAACCATACGTAAGGGGAGTTGCCCCGTCGGGCCGTCTCCTCTGTTCGGGGTAGCCATAGCTGTGGTACCTGCATTGGGCAGGCCAATACGCCAAACCTGAACGAAGAAACTACCCTCGGCTTAACGGCTGTCGTAACCACTGCATGATCTTCCGCTCGCCTTATTGCTCACTACCTCTGGCTTTCTCTACTACTCTCAGTGTCTTATAAATCCTCACTACCTCTGGCGCCTCTGGCATTCTCTACCCCTCTCCGAGTCTTATATATAATGTTATCGGTTTCTTCCTAGACTTGGTCACGGCTCTTGACTCTCGCACTTTCCGATGCGAACGCAAGCCACCAGGATGAGTATCTCTTCTTCGCAAATGGTCACTACGCAGCTCGATGAAAGGAAAAAGCTATGGCCGACAACATGCTTCCGCTTCTGAGCTCGAACTCAAATTGAATCATCATGGACAAGCCTCGTTTTTTTTTTTTTTTTTTTTTTTTTTTTTTTTTTTATTTAATTTCAACCCTTGTGTAAGCCCTCAATCCCGGCGGTGGTAAGAGAACCATCAGAATGGAGGGCTTATCTGTTGTGCTGCTCCATCTATTGGTGGCGCTGCGTGTTTCAATACTCTGAACATGCACAAAACCCCGACGCCGCGTTTCCAGCAAGCGCTGAGGGGAGCTTGGTGTTGTGTGATGGGCCCCCTACTTAGTTCCATCCGGGTGGAATTGTGTGCTGTGTCCCCCCCCCCCCCCCCGCCCAAAAAAAAAAGAAAGAAAAAAGTTTCTACCGGTGGGCTCAGGATTAATGTAATGTATATGCATCCCGTTGATTGTGAGAGGTAGCTATACTGCAGGGGTCCCCTGTTTAAGCTAGGAGTAGTCGGAAGGTAGGTCGTAAAAGGTGAATTTGAGAGAAGAGAAAGAAAAGGATTATTGCATGTTGATAGAAAATATTGGGTTCTCACAAGAAGTAGATATTAGTGGTGCTCTGGCTTCAGAGGGCAAGCGTTGTTGCAGGAGCGAGATTCCACAGGGAGCTGCGGGGTATATTAGTGGCGCTGCGGGGTATATTTGTGAAAACGACGGAATCAAGGAGATTGGGAGGGAAGCGCCATCAAACGTTGTGTGTAGAGAAGCGCGAAAGCAGTTTCAACAAATCCCCTTGACGCCTCTGGATGGGTGGGTGAATGGACTTTTAAAGGAGGGATGGACAGATGCAGATGGATCAGTGATACACACTCTTTAGACCTGGAAAGGAAAATGAGTAGAAATAGGAAGAGTAAGCAACGAATGACACGTGTTGAAGGACTTGTCGCGAGACGGATCGACATGTGCTGACGATCAACTGTGGTATCTGTTCTGATGAGTTTAATAATTGATCTGCCAAAATAAAAGAAAACAAGATGTGGATGAGCATTCCGTAGTGGATTACTGCATGAAAGAACAGATGAGTGAATTGATTAATGAATGGATGGATGGGATGGATGGATGGATGGATGGAAGAACGAATGGATGGATGGATTGATGGATGGAAGAACGGATGGATGGATGGATGGATGGATGGATGAAAGAACGGATGGATGGATGGATGGATTGATGGATGGACAAACAAACGAACGTACGGATAGAAGAACGGACATGTGAATGGATGAGTGAATGGAAGGATGGATGGATATGGATAGATGAACATGGATGGATGGACTGAGAGATATGGATATGGATGGGTATAGATAGATGGACGGATGGATTGACGGACGGATGGCCTCGAATGGATGGGTGGGCGAATAGGGACGAAGATTTCAGACCACGAAGCGCACAACACAGCACATCATGGCACCGGGATGATGGCGCGGGGCAGGAGAGTAGAGCAGGGTGAAGGGGAGTCAGCAAATACATAGACAAATGGAAATTTATAAGACGAAGATGACACGAGTTTTTCTTATCATGGCGTTATCAGCAAGTACATAGACAAATGAAATTTTATAAGAAGAAGATGACATGAGTTTTACTTACCATGGCGTTATCACCTCCTTCCCCACTCCCTTGACAAAACTACTATCAAGGATACTCAATCCTTCTACTCACACGTGCAAGGAACCTGACTGTTCATCACTTGCTGGAGTGCATCAGATCACATGCATATTCACATATTTAACAGATTGCGAAGTCTCACGCAAAGCCCAATAGAAAATGAATGAGAACCAGGAAGCTCAACTCAATTATCATAACCAGATTAAGAGAGGAATTTCGTGAATTCAAAATGTATAGCGCTGAACAGAGTTACAAGTCTTCTTTGGTCAACATGAGTTCCAAGCCTGACGCTCATCAGCGCCAGCTGCCAAACGTCAACAACAGCGCGCAACAGGTAAGTGTCACCATAGCTCACACCTCCCACTCTCTCGTCTGCATTCTTCTCTCTCTCCCTCTATGTCTATTGTCCTGGTCTACTCCCAATCATGCATGCACACTCCCTATCACACGAGGATCTACTTTGAATACTACTCATTAAACTCATTTACTAACTATCCCTACTAAAGTACTAACTAGCGCTGGTGCAGCTATGGCTGCCTTCCCTCTAGCCAACACTCTCTTCACTCTCACATAGCGCTGCTCTTCAGCCTAGCACAACCCACACACGTCAAGCGCACAAGTGCCACGACGCTTGCACACTCTCATGCGAAGTGAGCATGTGTCAAATGGGGGGCTGGCCAGTCCTTTATGGTGCTGGACTGGTCTGGCGTGCCCTGCATTTAGCCTCAAGTGTCTGGGACTCCTGCCCAATACCCGTTGTTGCAAAGTGTGTGTCCCAGTATCTTTTCCCATGGTCTGCTGCTGCTTTGGGCCATCGGGCCTGTCTATGGACTCCTGGTCCGAATCAAGACTCACTCGTGGGATTATGACTGGATTGGGACTGTGGCCTTTGACTCATTGTCGAACAGACGTGACTTTCCATCAAGGAGACACGACCCTTTTGTCAGTCTTAAAAACTGTGTCTAATACCTGTTCGTTCAGGACCTGTTGGTGACTGTTCAAAATGACCTTTCATTTCATTATGGATGCGACATTTGCCTCAGGAACTTTGTCTTTTGGGTTGCTGCTCGTGAATTTAAGTTATGGCCGACAGGGCCCCTCGTTGTTGGGGTACTCATCTGGGATCCAATTCGTAAAGGCCCTTTTACTCTCGCCGGCCTAATTTCGAAGTCCTCTAAGAAACCCTTATCTGTCCACAATATTGAGACCTTTTCTTGCTCTTTCATAGTAAGATACTATGTTCGGTGCAGTTTCAATTAGCTCGTCCCTAGAAAACCGGCGGTCCTCACTTGGATCCTGATTTGCAAATATGACTTTATATTGCCGCTGAGGTTTACCTCTGCGTCCAGTCTGGATAGTACTTTCAACAACGATCTTATCAACATCAAATTTTCCATCCATACTTGGAGGAATTGCTGATCTTCGATTGGGAAATAGTTCATTAGTTACACAACGTAAGAGCTTTGACGCGTGAAACACCGGGTAGGTATGCAAATGTGGAGGTATCTCAATAACATAGTAGGGTCCATCTATATCTCCTATTACATCCAAAACTTGCCACGGTCCTTTGTACGCAGGTAACAATTTCTAAGATATGTTTTCCTCTGGGATAAATTCTTTCGATTTCACCTAAACAAGATCACCTACAACAAACTGAGAAGGTCTCCTGTGCTTATTGGCATGCTCAATCATTTAATGTTGCGCTTTTAGTATATTCTCCTTTACCTTTTCTAAATCTTTCTGATACTGTATTGCGAACTCTCTGGTCCCTGGCGGAAGTTTATGTGCTCTATCCGAGTTTAGACAGTCTATAGGTCTGCGAGGACTCCATCCCAAATATAACTCCATCGGAGTTTTGCAAGTAGACAAGTGCACAAAGTTATTATAGGCACTAACAACTTTGGGCAAATGTTCATCCCATTCAATATGATCGGGGCGAATGTACATACGCAATGTCTGTTGCAAAATCCTGTTCATTTGTTCAGTCTGCCCATTTGTCTCAGGGTGTCGGTCTGACGACATTGTCAACTTAGAGCCATAGACACTCATTAGTTGTTGCGATTGTTCACTGGTGAACCGAGAATCTCTGTCACTAACGATAGTCAAGGGATGTCCGTAGTCTTTCACCCAATCGTTAAAAAATTGTCGAATTACTAAGTTAGTTTTAGCTTTCGCAGACAATGCTACAAAAACAACAAACTTGCTGAATCTATCATCGATTACCATAACTTAATTTTTTCCATTCCTGCTTTTCATCTTAGTATCCATGAAATCTATGGACACAGAGTCACCAGGACCTGTTGGGATAGGCGAGGGCTTCAATAAACCAAGGGGATGCTGCGTGGTGCTTTTGTTCCGTTGGCATACTTGACAACCTTGCACATATGCAATACAATCAGATTTCATTCGAGGCCAGATACACGAACACAAGAGATTAGCGTAGGTTTTCCTCCATCCGAAATGACCTTCAGTATCATGGCATTCCCTTAAGATTACACTTTTGATCTCTTCCTTGTTTGGAATACAAAGCGTATCTTGCACATCAGTTCTTTCAAACAACAGTCATTGGGTTACCTGATAGTTAGGAAACTCTTGTGGTGCTTCTTGCACACGTTTTAACATAGCGTCATAAACAGGATCAGTGGAATAAACATTCCTAATCTTATCTTGTAAATCGTTGCCTATGTCTAAATACGTTACAATAGCACCGAAGAAATCAGATCTTCGACTTAATGCGTCAGCAACATCTTTATACTTACTCTTTATTGGCTTTAGCTCAAAGTCATACTGATCGATTTCTGCAACCCACCTGGTCAGTTTAGGTGTCATCCGGGTGTGCGTCTTTAGCCAACGAAGTGTCTCATGATTCGAATACACTTTGAAATGGCGACCTAGGAGATAATGACGCCAATGATCCAAAGTTTTTCGGAGTGCGTACAACTCTCTTTCATACGTGGAAGCGACGACTTTCTTACTAGGCAGTCGTCGGGATATAAACTCGACAGACCTGTATCGATTCCCATAATCTTGTTGGAGTACAGCACCTATCCCGTACTGACTGGCGTCGGTAGTAACAACAAAAGACAAAAAATGATCAACAAATTTCAAAACCGGATAGTTAATCAAACATTTCTTTAGACGTTTAAATGAAGACGTACAATCTTGGTCCCACTTCCAGATCGTTTCCTTCTTCAATAGTCTGCGAAGGGGAGCAACAATTATCGTAAACTGTCTTACGAATTTACGATAGTAGTTAGCCAACCCAAGCAACGATCGTAGTTCCGTCAATGTACGTGGGTTGGGCCAATCCCGAATAGCTGCAATTTTTGCGTCTTCCGGTTTGATACCGTCCCCGTCTATAATGTGCCCCAAATACAACACCTAACGCTTTGCCCACTCACACTTCTTAGGGTTTAACTTCAACTTTGCCTCACGCAATTTCCTTAGCACAAGTTGAATGTGCTCACAATGTTCACTTAAACTTTTACTAAAAATCAAATTATCATCTAAATATATAACAACGAATTTATCAAGCCATTCACGAAAAAGTTCATTGATCGTCCGCTGGAAAGTTGCAGGTGCATTAGTAAGACCAAAGGGCAACACAATGAACTCATAGTGCCCATACCTTGTACGAAAGACAGTCTTATATTGGTCTTTTGGTTCAACCTCAATCTGATGGTAGCCAGACTTTAGGTCAATTTTCGTAAAGTACCTGGTACCTTGAACTCGATCCAGCAAATCATCGATCCTGGGTAATGGCTCAAGATTTTTAATAGTTATATCATTTAACCTTCTATAATCAATACATATGCGGACCCCACCATCTTTCTTCGACACAAATAGCACTGGCGCACCATAGGGTGAGTAACTAGGTCTAATCCATCCCTTTTCCAACATTTCATCAAACTGGGTTCGCAGTTCATCCAATTTTTTGGGTGACATTCCGTAAATCGGGCCCTTGGGAATTTGACTTCCAGGAATAATTTCAATGCGATGTTTGATTGGTCGTTCCACCACACCGCTTGGGGCCTCTGCCACATCCGCGAATTCTTTAAGAATTTCCTCAATTTCTGGGGACTTTGCCTCTTCCTTATGTTCACCTTCCTTATCTAGGCGCACGTATGCCACAAATACTTGATCATACAGATTGTACTTCTTTACATGGCGGGCGAACGCATGCAACAATGAGGTAAGGTGCTTTCCTTACCGGATTCATGAAATAGGCAACTTTTTTTCTTTCCACCTTGCGGACCAACACTCATGGTCCCTTAGCTTCACATCCGCATTTGCAACTTCTCCCCAATCTGTACCTAAGAGAATGTCAAAAGGGAGACTATCTTCCACCAAGAGAGTCAGAGAGTGGAGAACACGTTCCACCTTCCCCTCTGCCTCGAGCCGAAGGTATGCCTCAATCTGCTCAACATATCTATCCATTACAATCTCGCTACTATTCGCCAATTTACTTATTACGGGTTCTTCCAACTGCGTTACCTTTAGCTCGAGACGTAGTTTCTGCAGGCCTTTCTTACTAATACAGTTGCGTGTTGACCCACTGTCAATCATACCGCCTACTCTTACTTTATTGACTCTTAGATCTGCAATAATTAGCTGCCCTTTCTGTTTTTTTATTTTGACCCAGGCTTTGCGACGAGTGGCAAACTCATCGCCTATGCCTGCGAGGAATCCACCTAGAGAGGTACATACACTAACTACCTCTGGACAACTGACTAGGTGGGGATCGTTTGTCTCTTCAATTTTTGCCACTGGAACCTTCGAATGGGAGGATGTCAGTTTGCTTGCATCCGAAGTTCCTGTAGAGGCAACTAAAACCCCCACTGGTTGTTCCCTTTTGGTTGTTTATAATCTGGGTAGAAGGGAACGATGTGGTTGGGGTCAGCACATTTGAGGCATTGATCGACGACTTTTCTTTCTTGCCAAACTTTTTCTGCGATTCCCAATTTTTCCTAAGGTTTGCCTTCGGACAGGTCTGGATGGGTTGAATACGGACGATCCCAGTTCCTGTTCCACGTGCCTATTTCTCTTCCCCATGTGGAGTTGGGTCCTCAGCCACCTTGCGAGAGACCATTGCCCCTTCCTCCCACGTAGTAGCTTCCTTCGCCACCACCCCTTTGGGTGTCGGGTCCTCTTCCTCCATGACGGCGGCCTCCTCTTCCTCTGCCACGGCCTCTTCCTTGTCGCCCTCCCCCGCGGGCTGCAACGGCCGCGTAGTCCCCCTCCCGAACTACCGGTTCGTTGTGTGCATCTCCCTCCAGACCATAGTCTATCTGATCATAAGAGAGAGTTTCGACATCTCCTTCTTCAAAGGTCAGAAGAAGGTTGTCTTTCCCATGAATGCTTCCTGAGATGGTAGTACGATTTTGGCATTTCTTGCCGGCTTGCAGATCTTTCCAATAGTGGCAGTAATTTGCTTCCGCCAAGAAACCGGCATGATTTAATGTGATCTTGCTGAACTTCTCATAAGTCATCCCCTCTTCTTCCATACGGAGATATAATTGAGTGCGAAGAGGATCAGGTGGTGCTCTAGCAAAGTTATTAAGAATCTGCGTCGAGGTAAGCCCATGTTCAGCACATTGCAGAAGTTTGTCCATGGTAGATTTGAGTGCGGATACACTTTTCCATTTCCTATCTGCGATATTAAGGATTAACATTTCAGTTCTCCAGGCTAAGTTCTTATCTTCAAATTGTTCCCGGACCGCTTTAAAGAAATCTTCAATACGGGTTTGCTGGGAATACTCTACCATAGATTGACAATTAGTTTCCTTCTGCAGGGAGATTGCAAAACTCATTGCATCTTCGGCCATACACGAACTGGCCATGAGAACTCTGTCCCAATATGATATACGTTGTCCGTACACGTAGGACTCAACCACAACAATCCAATGTAAAACACTTTCTTCCTTTTTGCCGGTGTAAGTCCACGACACCTTTACTTTTATCTTTCTGACTTCCTCTGCATCTTCTTGTAGCACATCCTTCTTCTTCCTATCTCCATCTCCATCACCTTTTCCATCTCCTCCATCTCCTCCGCCGCTACTTACCAATTTCTCAATCACGGCGGGTGTTAAAGTTTTATTGATCTGCTCATCTAATTTTAAAATGTATGCTTATACATGTTGGTCAACTTCTGCTGAAGATCTCTGCAGGAAGGTATTCCAGACTCCATCGAATTCATACTGATGAGCTTCAACTTTCTGCAAGGTCTTATTCATCGCTGCCAACTCTTTATCTGTACGGAGAACAGTTATTGTCAAGAGGGCAAGTTGTTCTTCGGTTGCTGTTTGCTTTTCTTTCTGCGCCTGTAATTCTCTTTGCAACTTCTCACCCTCTACCCGCAGTCTTTTTCTCTCTTCTAACTCTTGTTGCTTTGCAACTAACATTTTGTTGTGCAATTCAGTTCGTTTTCCTCCTGCAAGAGCTCATTTTCCTTTTTATCTTTAATGGATGCCAATTTTGCGATGAACGTGTCCCGTTCTTCCTTCGTCTCTTCAATTCAGTTCGTTTTCCTCCTGCAATTCCTTTTCTAACTTTTCTTTCAACTCTTTTTTAATTCTTTCTTCTATTTGAGTTTTCTTCCTTAACTCTTCTTCTTTCTGTTTCTTTTTCTGCTCCTTTTCTTTCTTTTTCTCGGCTAGGCGGCGGTCTACTCTGCTTGCTCTGCCGCTGAGAGTCCGGGCTTTGTTATTTCGGATCTCATCATCATGCGGGAAGAACATACTCTCCTGAAGCTGAGAGGAAAAAATAAACGGAATAGTGCCCCCAAAAGAACAGACAGAGCCACCATCTCGTACATGGGATAGTCATCCATGGTGGGGTACAACACAGGGGAGGCCTCCGCTGGTCCACCAAGTAGTTACCTAAGAACCTAGTTTACCTGAGTAGTTAGGATTTGTAACTTTTTTTTTTTTAAGTCTGGATGTCGCTGCTTCAGAAGTTAATAATGCAAAAGATATATAATATTCTCCTAATCAATATGTAAAGTAGAAACTTTTTTTTTTTTTTTTCCTCTTCCTTTGTTTGCTGCCTGTTTCGTTACTTAGCTGGTCTATGCCTTCAATGGTCTTGTCTGGTCACTTTTGTTAGAGAAGGTAGCCGGGTGATACTCAAACTTACTTCAAAAACAAATCCAGTTTACCACGATTATCTTAGCTCTCAGCTTCTTACACTCTGACGTGGCAGTACACAGTTCCCTAACTCAACCTTCCTTGCCTACCTATTGATAGACCAGATGTTAACTCTCTAGTCCTATCTGTCAGATCAGACAAGGCCACAGGTTTCGTCCAGACAACAGCAGCGACCACCAGAAAATGAGGGGAAGAGATACACACCACACATGTTTGCAATCAATTGAGGTAAGTGGGGCAGAAGGTTCTTCTCTTCTTTGTAGCCGTTGATGAAGACTCCACGTTCGCTCCAATTGCTCCAATCGCTCCAATCGCAGGTAAGTCTTCTCCTCCTTAGCCCCTTCTTCCTCGGCCAACTTACCCCTCTATCCCAATCTAACTCCTCTTCACCTCAACTCTCGCCAGCTATACTCAAGCCACCTTATCCTTCTCGCCGGCCTTGATCATGCCAGCGCGTCCAGTGAGAGTAACAAGTTCTGCTCCGATACCAAATTTGCAAGGAACCTGGTTGTTCATCACTTGCTGGAGTGCATCAGATCACATGCATATTCACATATTTCACAGATTGCGAAGTCTCACACAAAGCCCAATAAAAAATGAATGAGAACCAGGAAGCTCAACTCAATTATCATAACCAGATTAAGAGAGGAATTTCGTTGAGTTCAAAATGTATAGCGCTGAACAGGGTTACAAGTCTTCTGCGGTCAACATGAGTTCCAAGTCTGACGCTCATCAGCGCCAGCTGCCAAACGTCAACAACAACGCTCAACAGGTAAGTGTCACCATAGCTCACACCTCCCCCTCTCTCGTCTGCCTTCTTCTCTCTCTCCCTCTATGTTTATTGTCCTGGTCTACTCCCAATCATCATGCATGCACACTCCCTATCACAGGAGGATCTACTTTGAATACTACTCACTGAACTCATCTACTAACTGTCCCGACTAAAGTACTAACTAGTGCTGGCGCAGCTATGGCTGCCTTCCCTCTAGCTAGCACTCTCTTCACTCTCACATAGCGCTGCTCTTCAACCTAGCGCAGCCCACACACATCTAGCGCACAAGTGCCACGACACTTCCACACTCTCATGCGAAGTGAGCATCTGTCAAATGGGAGGCTGGCCAGTCCTTTATAGTGCTGGACTTGTCTGGCGTGCCTTGCATTCAACCTCAAGTGTCTGGGACTCCTGCCCAGTACTCGTTTTTGCAAAGTATGCAAGGAAGATGAGCAATAGCGAACTTCAACAATCATACAACATCATATATACAAGACCAGATAGTCGTGACCTCGAACCAACAGCAGAATTGCATCACGAGTTTCACCAAATAAGAAGACACCAAGAGCTCATAATTGACAATGCTGAAATAGTCCCATCATCATCATCAACGAAGAACCAATGTTGATATCCTATCTGGCGCTCGACGCCCCGACTACGGATGGCAGATCCTATCTAGCCTAGACTACAATGCCGAAGATGATGTCAACAACTTTCCCGAAGTACGAGCATACAACGACCAATGTCGCACTCGTCCAGCACCAGGTATGTCTCTCACCTCACTCACAACCTCGTTCCCCAACACACACATGCCACTTGCACCCAAGGACCACCCTGCGCCACACCCAGCTTACAGCAGTGCAGCTCGGCTATGGCTGCCTGCTCCTTCCAGGGCTTGGGTTTTCTCAACCAACTGGCACTGCGCAACTGCCTGAATTTCCTTGAGTTGCGTGGTGACCAAAATAGGGGCCCTCAGGCCCTCGTCGTGCCTCCCTTCACTTAGGGCGGCCGACGTGATACTTGGCAGGGCCTGAATGGGTCTCATAGGGGCATATGCCTCGCATTCCCTCCTCCATAACTTCGCTAGTCCTTTGAGAAGTTCAGTGTTCGGTGATCTGGCGCTTTCCCTTCTGCAGAGATTTCTCATATTGAGTTACGATATGGGGAGCGGTCTGCATGAGTTCCTCCTTAGTGAACCATCGGTTCTCCTTTGGATCCAGATGATGTCGGAACTGAACTCGGTACTGCAGCATCGGTTTCGGAGGACGTCCCCTGCCTGTCGGTCTTGGAACGGGCAGCTCCCTGTGATCCACGATGTCGTCTATATCCACCTCTCCATCCATGGTTGGGGGCAGCATTGAGCGTCGAGAAGGAAACTGATCTGTTTCGTTGAAAGGTGCAAGCTTGGAGGCGTGAAAGACAGGGTAAGTGCGTAAGTGACCAGGGATGCCAATGACATAAGACGGGTCATCTAGTTCATTCCCCACAACATCTAATACCTCCCATGGTCCAAAGTACTGTGGCGTGAGCTTGGGGGAGATCCCGTGCTCCTGTTCCTGTTCTGAGGACTTGACCCAAACTCTCTCTCCCACCTGAAACGTGGATGGACGATGATGTTTGTTTTCAGACTCTATCATCGCCGCCTGTGCCTTGTGCATCTGTTCAACAGCCTGCTGCATTAGCTGCTCATACCGATACGCAAACTCTAAGGTCCTAGGTGCAACATTCGGCTGATTGTCAGGTAGTAGAAAGTCTAAAGGCAGTCGGGTTCTTAAGGTCAGTAGCAAGCTATTAGGACTGACTCCGGTTGCGTTGTGCACGACATTATTGTACAAACTTGCGATGAGAGCAAATTTCTCATCCCAAGCTACCTGATTTGGCTTGATGTAATGCCTTAGCAGGTGTTATACAACGCGGTTCATTTGTTCAGCTTGCCCATTTGCCTCAGGATGATTGCCTGATGTCATCTGCAGTTGTATGCCTTGCTCTGCAGCTGCTGCTTTCCACAACTCACTTGTGAATCGGACATCCCTGTCACTAATTATGGACTTAGGTAATCCAAAGTCTCTAACCCAAATTTTCTTTGAACATCTTAATCACGTACTCCATTTTAGCTGTTGCCGGCATTGCAACTAATCTAGCCAACTTACTAAACCTATCCACAATGACGTAGATGTAGCGCATTCCACTCTTGCTGGTGACCAGCGTATCCATGAAGTCCATGAACAGACTCTCGCTAGGCCTTTCCGGAATCGGAAGGGGCTTCAGGAGCCCAAGAGGAGCCTGAGTACGTGGCTTGTCCCTCAGACAGACCTGACAAGTCTCCACGTACAACTTAGCATCTCTCATCAATGTGGGCCATCAGAACTGCTGCAGCAGATTAGCCGCAGTCTTCTTGAATCCAAAACGTCATGTGGCATCATGACATTCGCCTAAAAATAAACTACCCAAAGACTCCGTATTAGGCACACACAATCGTTTACTCCCTGCCTTCTCAAGGAACAGCAGGTCGTTGACCGACTCAAACTCGGCAGAACGGGTCCTCGCGATAGGCTTCCATCAAAGACTGAGTAACATTGTCCGTAAGATTGAACTCAGTAATCAGCGCACCTGAGAAATCAGGTATACACGACAAGGCCTCAGCAACCTTGTTGTACTCGCCCTTGATGTACTGGGGCTCGAAGTCATACTGCTCAATGACTTCGATCCAACGCTTGAGAGCATTAGAGAGTACCGGCTGAGTTCTCATCCATCTCAGGGTATGATGATCAATCCTGAGGATGAAAAACCTCCCAAGGAGTTATTGCCTCCAATGGGTCAGAGCCTTGTAAACCGCATAGAGTTCCTTCTCATAGGTGGACTTAGCCAACTTCTGAGACGATATTTTCTTGGACATGTACTCTACTGGCCTCAACTTTTTCCCCTCCTGTTGTGCAAGTACGGCACTTATGCCATATTGGCTAGCATCCGTAGTTACTATAAATGGCTTATCAGGATCAGGAAGTTTCGAGACTTCGTAATGCGTCAACGCATGCTTCAGATGTCCGAAAGCAGCCTCGCATCTCTTTGTCCACTCCCATGGGGTGTCAAGGCGAGTCAGATCAGTCAAAGGGGCGGTAACTATGCTATAGTTCTTCACAAAATTGCGATAGTAGCCGGTCATCCCTAGGAATGATCTCATCTCAGTCACAGACCGAGGACGCGGCCAGTCACGAATGCTGGCCACCTTCGCGTCATCGAGCTTCAACCCTTCCGTGAAAATCTCATGACCCAAGTACAAGACACGGGTGTGGCCAAACTCGCACTTCTCACCGTTGATCTTGAACTTGTGCTGTCGCAGGAGGCTGAGGACTTTGTCCAGATGTTCAACGTGCTCCTCGACAGTCTTACTAAAAATAAGTATGTCATCGAGGTACACGATGACAAACTTATCTAAGTAGTCATGGAATATCCGATTCATAGCGTGTTGAAAGGTGCCAGGAGCCTTGCAAAGGCCGAAAGGCATCACCACAAACTCGTACAGACCGTACGTGGTCTGAAAGGTGGTTTTGTGTTGATCCTCGGGCCGGATTGCAATCTGATGGTACCCGGACTTCAAATCTATCTTACTGAAGTAGCGACACCCTTGCACTCTATCTAGCAAATGGTCGATGCACGGTAGGGGCTCTCTGTTCTTAACAGTGATGACATTGAGGCCCCTATAGTCAATGCACATCCTAAGTGTCCCCTCCTTCTTAGGTACGAATAATACTGGTGACCCATAAGGAGAGACACTCGACCGGATCCAACCCTTCTCTACGAGTTCCTTGAGTTGTCGGCGAAGCTCATCGAACTCGCATGGAGACATCCGATAGATCCTACCCTTCGGAATGCTAGATCCTGGGATAATCTCTATCACTTGGATGACCTCCCTCTCTACAACCCCTGCCGGCTCTTCAAATAGATCAGGGTACTTGGCAACTACTCCCTCTATCTCCGGCGACATTTTCACCGGCTCGCCTGCAGCAGAGACATAAACTAGATACATGCCCTCCTCCTGATTTTGCTTATAATACTTGTAGAACGTGGCCACACACATGCATCCGTGGGACTCAATCAGACTACTAGCTTTGGACTTACGCAATCTGGCGGTCCCTCCACCTGGCAAAGTGTGTTTGACCACTTTTCGGTCCCAGTCAAACTGGGGCTGTGCCACAGAGAGGTAGTACATACCTAACAACATATCCATGGGGAGCTCGTCACTCACTAGGAATGAGACGCGATGTCTCAATTCCCCTTTCGCGTACGGGAAACAACACTCAACATCTTGGAGGTAGTCGTTGACTACCATGCGCTGTTCGTTGGCACAGGTCGACTTAGGCGCTGTACTCGCCCCTGTAAGCACAGCCTCTCAACGCACGTGCGACTGGTAAAGTTCCTAGTCGAGCAAGTGTTAATAGGGCCCGGCCTTGCGGCCGCCAATGACCACCTCGCTGACGAACATTTCACCCTTTGGGGCTTTGACTAGGGCCGTCCAAGAAGCTAGCGGGTCTGATCTAGACCACTCCTCCTCTAGCTCCTCTAAGGACTCAAACACATTCATCGAACAGAGGCTCGATGGGCCTGAACGTGTTTGCGGGACGACGCTGGAGTCAGTAGCTTGGGCCATCTCTCGAAATGGTGAGGGTGTCTCCACCACCTCGACCCTAGCAGGAACAACTACTATTCCTATTGGCTTGACGTGTTTCCTGGAGCAGTGCCAGAAGTACTAGCTACATTGCTACCAACAGGATGGGAGGATCCCAAAACCTGCCCCATCGTAGGCGGGATCTTATCAGTCACCTTCTTGTTGCGGCACTTGAATTGGTTATCGCCATATTGGCTACAACGAATACAGGCCTGCCGTGAATACCGATCTCTCCACACGTCCTCTATGAGACCCGCTTTCTCCAATGGAGGAACATTGGGGTCAACTTGACTCCTAGACCGGGAACCTTTACAGCGTCTACCGGTCGCCTTACCTTTCTGAGCTACGACAACGACTACTCCACCCTCTGAAGCTTCTACGCTGCCAGCCTCTGAACCTACTGCTTCTTGGAAGTTGTCGTCTAATTCGATGGTTGAACCATGGTTATCGACAAACATAATGCGGCCCTTCGCGTTCCAGTTAGGAGGCAGTGTCTTCTTTCTACCGTCCGTTGTGGGATTATGTTCATGCCCTATCTTCGCTTTGAGATCTACGGCCTTCTTGTTGAACGAGGGGAAGTTGTGAACGTTGATGTTGGCCTCACCTTCCAACTGATTCTCGAGAGGAATTGGAAAGCATCTCAGGTAGGAGGTGAGTAAAACCTGGGGGTCATAGCGCATCCCAGGGACACAGATAAGACGCTCTACAACGTCGGTGACCTCCCTTATTGACTTAAACTGCCTCGTGTGCAGTGTCAAGATCGCATCAGTGGCCTTTTGAGCCTCCTGAGGATCATGCCACCTTTCTTCCACCATCTTGAGGAAGTCCTCCAGTTTCTGGTGTGCTGCCCAAGCACGGAAGTCGTGACCGTACCCCTGTAGTTGCACTAAACCGCTCAACCATCGTGCTGCAATACCCGCTTGATAGGATGCAGCCACAAACACTTCCTCGTGTGGCAAGGTGAGTTTACACTTGACATAGACCGACACTGCCCTCAACCAAGTGTCGAGGTCTTCGCCTCTTATATCCCCTGTGAAGGGTTCAAGAGCGGTGATGGCCGTCTTTGGTACCCACTGTGTTTGTCCCGGTCCCTGCATCACTCCGGGCTGTGGACCCTGTGACACAGGCTGCTATGCTAGCTGTTGGGGCTGTGTACCCTGCAACTGCACAGGCTGCGAGACAGCAGGCTGCGTGGTAACCGCAACCTGCAACGGAGATTGGGTGAACACTGTCTGTAAAAGAACCTGCAAACTAGATTCTGCTGATATCCCTCCTGATAGCAGCATGCCCAGGGAAACAATCGCGACCGATGATGGGGCTACATATGGGGATACCCCAATCACCGGTGGGACAAAAGGAGGAGGCTGTACAACGGGCCAGGCACCAGGCCCGAACATCGGCGACGTTGCCTGCGCTCGCCCAGCCAACAGGGCCAGACTTTGTTGAATGTCCTGAAGGATGGTTGTCTGATGGTCCTACATCTCAACTACATTTAGCAGCACGGACCATATGATCCTCACATCATCAGTCACGTGCATCAGGTCCATCTCCTCTAATCACTAACGCCCGCTTGTCTCCGCTGCATCCTGGCTCTTCTTCTAATCATCCTTTCCTTCTCCGCTTTTATCTCTCCTAATGCCTTATGTAGTTGTGCCTCCTGCAATGCTGCTTGTTGTATGGCGATCTCGTTGGATGTCAACACTATTGGCTGGCTTGTCATTACGCCAGTGGACTTACTCTGGGTCTGTGTGACCGTTGACCCGACAAATCCTGAACTACCGGCCTGAGTAGTCTGCTGCGCAGAAGTGGCCATGGCTTCCGAAGTTGCAGCTTCACTCACAAGTGCCCTGCTAGCCTCTGCTGCTCTAGCCCTCCTCTGCTGTTGCAACCTCTCTCTACGCAGGCGGAACAAATATTTGTCACCCTCTCGACCTAATGCCAACTGGGCGCCTCTCCGATTGCAAGATCCGGTCGTCCTCTCTAGTGTCCCCCTCGTCGCTCATAAGCTACAGAACTGTACACAATCTGCACTAATGCACACTGGATGCCTACCGCAGAGTAGTGCACAGACCAATTAGTGGCTATTTCGGAGTAGATATCAATTGGGGTCAACATGTAAGTCAGATTCCTACAAACGAGACTATTTTTAGCCTGATTAGCCTGCAAACAAAATGCACAATGAACAAATACAGTTCTAATTATGTTGTATGTCAGATGTCAAATGGCTGTACATCTAACTAATCAAAACATAAAAATAAAATTATTTGTGGGGATAGGACAGTATGGAATTTTTTCCCCGAACTTATCACTTGAAATCTACCCCTCCCTTAGTTCCCCTGAATGTCACTTGACGCCAGCGTCCCTGAGTGATCTGGAGAGCGTTGCATGTCTAAAAGGTGTGTTCAGCCCACCCCTGTGCCCCGAGTATCTGCTGAGTTGGCCAGCCCTGCACTGGATTATCCTCGCGTGCAGCGAGCCTTACAATCATTGGCTGATCCAGAGGTAATTTAACGACCACCCCCAAGTGTGTCCAGGAATTATTTTACGTCGCAGCCGGACGACGATCACAACCAATGATTTCCCCTGCCGGTGTTTATTTAAAGACGCCCGGTTCTCGTCTCCCACTTACGGCTGGCCTGCCCTTCAGTACCCATCTAACAGCGCAGCAAGCCAAACAAAGGACAAGAAGCAAAGCATGCGTGCTCTACTCCCGGTGGGTTGGCATGGTGACCGTGACCCAGTGCTTCGTCCAGGGCCCTTCAGAAAGCTCCGCCCATCTTCTGCCAGATGCTCCACGTGAACATTGCCAACTCTCAAGGTTGAGCGCACTCAACACCTCACAATGAGAGGACTGTCAAGAAGGAACACACAACCTCTCGATAAGAAGTGTCGAAGAGGGTAGATAAGGTTAAGAGCAACGTACCTCAAAAAGCTGCCCCCAACCACAGAGATAATCTCACCAGATGACCTGATGCCGATTGTGATGACCAGTCATTGCTTCGGCACAACCAGCATTGCACGCCGTAGCCTTCCTGGCGATCCCCTCACCTCCTGGGTCACCACTACTCGTCTCCGCCCTCCTCATTACACACCACTTACGACCAAACTCGCCAAGCAGATCGCATGTATGTACCGCATAAGGCAGAAGACAAGCGCGAAATGAGCGCAAATTGTACCACAACTCCGATACCAAATTGTAAGGAAGATGAGCAATAGTGAACTTCAGCAATGATACATCATCATATATACAAGACCACATAGTCGTGACCTCGAACCAACAGCAGAATTGCATCACGGGTTTCACCAAATAAGAAGACACCAAGAGCTCATAATTGACAATGCTGAAATAGTCCCATCATCATCATCAATGAAGAACCAATGTTGATATCCCATCTGGCGCTCGGCGCCCAGACTACAAATGGCAGATCCTATCCAGCCTGGACTACAATACCGAAGATGACGTCAACAGCTTTCCCGAAGTACGAGCATACAGCGACCAATGTCGCACGCTTCCAGCACCAGGTATGCCTCTCGCCTCACTCACAACCTCGTTCCCCAACACACAGATGCCACTTGCACCCAAGGACCACCCTGCGCCACACCCAGCTTACAGCAGCGCAGCTCGGCTATGGCTGCCTGCTCCTTCCTGCTCGCCCGTGAGCGCGTGAGTGCCAGCGAGCTTCAGCGCAGCATGCAGCCAGCACTCGAATGCCAAATGCGGAGGCAGGCCCTTTGCTATATGGAAGCGGCCTGCCTGTGATAAGCTTAGACCCGTACCGCGCGGCTTGCCGTATCCCTGAGGAAAAATCCCCCGGAAGCCCCAAAGTACGGAATCCGATGCGAACAAAAGGGGAGTTTTCTTTCTTTTTGCTTTTGTTTTCTTTTTGTACGACTTTTTCATTTTTCTTGGCTAATAACTCCCGCGCGGGCGAATAGCGGCCGCGGTATGAAAACCAAGAAACGGTTTTGGTTGGGACTTTTTGAATTTTTATGCGCGCGCGCCTAAGCTCCGATTTCTTCACGCGTCTCGCAACCCCATTTCTTGCTTTGCATCCCCGCGCCATCTTCCTTTCTTGCTGCGCGCGTTTCCCTCAGGCCGGACTCTTCGTCTTCCCCTCCGCCCAACTTGATCCTTACCCCGTCTTCCTCCGCAAAGTGATTGGCTGCGTAGTTGGGATGCTCGGATCAATGTGGAGAGCGGGAAACCGCGCACCACTTGAACGAACACCCCAATCACGTAGGAACTGACATTTCGTTAAAATTGACATTTTTTACTATTTTCACGAAATTGGGCATCCACGAAAAAACTATGTTTTTAAGCGTGTTTTTGTGCCCACGACACTGGACCATTGATGGTCCGGCGTCCTGCGGACTCCGGACCATCTAATGTATCTCAACGTAAACTACCGTCAAAATACATCTGAGGGTAAGAAAAAAATGAAAAAAAATCAAGGCAGATCAGATGGTCTGGCGTCAATGGTCTAATGTGGTCAACACAACAAAATTATAAAAAATACTGTGCTTTTTTTGAAAATCAATTTCGTCAAAATAGTAAAAAACGTCAATATTAACGAAATGCCTGTTTAGGACCATGCAACCCCGCGGATGGAACCCTCTAACTCCCCGCCTCTCCTCTGTTCTGCTCATCTACACCCTGCGCTGCCCGCACCTCGAGCTGACAAACCGCCGCCTCCCACGCTATAAATTCGTGCAACCCTCTCCTCTCCCTCTCTTTGATCTCGGCTGCAATGCTGAGCGAGCTATGTGCGAAGTCCGCGGCGCCGAACAGGCTCGACGAGCCCAAGGACAGGCGGAGTGACGACGCGGGGTGGACCCGCGGGGTGGACCCGCGGTAGACTCGGGGCGGAGCAGTCAGAGGGACTGAGCAGTGGTGGGGATTAGACACCGGCCACGGCAGGGCCTTGTGGCTATGGTGGTCGGTGGTCTTGGGAAGTTTTGAAGGTTGCGCCTGGGGGCGGCAGTTAATTGAGAATTTTTATTTACAAGAAGGACTCACTTTTTATCTCCATTGCTGCTTTGTCTATGCATGACGTGTGTGTGAGGCCCCGAGTGATGGGAGCTTGTTGTGCGCATGTGTGATGTCAAAGGTCGGTGGATGATTGGATGTCCTGTCAAGGGTTGTTGATTGCATGCATGTATGTGTGTATGTACTTATCCGGTCGGGGACACGGGAACTGAACTGGAGGACCGTCTGCTTAGGAGTATGAGTGTGTTAATCCCGTTGTTCCTGTAACGAATGTGAGGCTGAGGGTGAGCCGAGGGAGATGAGAGAGAGGGAGAGAGAGGGAGAGAGTGAGAGCACACACACACACTCACTCACTCGACACGACGGACTCGGACTGAGGGTCGGACGCAGACACAGTGGCAAGGCACAAAGTCGAAGTCTTGGATTCCGAATGCCCAAACGGCAAGTCACACTGAGTACGAGTACAGCAACAGAGAACTGGTACGAGACTGGTCCCCGTACCGTACGGGGAGCCGGCATAAGTACCGGTGACACGTACGGTACCAGGGGCATTTCTGCAAAAGGCCCCGAGGGCAGAACTGAAAAATGCAGTATTTGAAAGTGGCGCCCGAATTGCAGCATGGCGCCAGTTGTCCGAAATCCTACAGTACCAAAGGAGGGGTTTGGAAAAAGGGTGCCAGGCCGAAAACGGGATGCAGCCGAAACAGCAAAAGATAGACCAGGGATCGAGCCCTGGCGGAGTCCGTAACAGTTCCCCTCCCTTCCGCGGCCCTTCCTGCGCGCACGCACAGTCTCGGTGTAAACTCACTCTCTCTCCCTCTCTCTCGCCTTTCTGTTTGAACTGGTCGTCATGGCTTTTGAACTTTTCGTCCCCGCACCGGTGACGTCAACCACCTGCGTCCGAGTGCGCGGTCGACGCCCCCGCGACGGGGAAGAGAGATTAGATTTCATCTTCTTCTTCCGGCGTAGTAATCTTGAGAGAGAAGGGTTACATCGAGTGTTGTATGGAGACGGTGTTGGTACGAAGGACCGGGAGCGCAGGGTCTAGCCCGTGTTCATCGCCTACCTATGTTACCGCGCGTTCATTGAATGCGCGTTTCGCGTTCAGACTTTAAACGCGGTGAACGCGCGTTCAGTGAACGGCGGTGAACGCGTTTGACGCGTTTGCGCAGGGGGTTGTGCGGGG
>BFEA01000444.1:1293874-1317068 GCA_003427395.1 Chara braunii
TCTCTCTCTCTCTCTCTCTCTCTCTCTCTCTCTCTCTCTCTCTCTCTCTCTCTCTCTCTCTCTCTCTCTCTCTCTCTCTCTCTCTCTCTTCCATCGGAGTAAGAGGAAATGAGTGACGAAAAGGTGGTTAGGCTCCACTACGACAACATGGCCGAACATACGAAACCGCATAACCACCTTTCCAACATCTCTCTCTTTCTTTCTCTCTCTCTTTCTCTCTCTGTGTGTGTATATATATATATATATGTATATATATTCCATCGGAGTAAGAGGAACAGAGTGACGGAAAGGTGGTTAGGCTCCACGACAATAACATGGCCGAATATACGAAACCACATAACCACCTTTCCAACATCTCTCTCTCTGTCTGTCTCTCTCTCTCTCTCTCTCTCTCTCTCTCTCTCTCTCTCTCTCTCTCTCTCTCTCTCTCTCTCTCTCTCTGTGTGTGTGAAACAAAAAAAAGGAATCGTACGATGGTCTCTCTCTCTCTCTGAAACAAAAGGAGGAATCGTACGATGGAAAGGTGGTGAAGCTCCGCTTCAACGACATAGCCGAAGACACAAAATTGCACAACCACCATTCTAACATCTTTGTCTCTCTGTCCACAATAACCTCACATGTCAATCGTCCTGCATTTTTTGCTTCTACAGGTTTAACTATTCTAATTGTCTCTGGATTCACGTACACCATTTTCTCCTCCTTTCTGCCTCTTCCGGATCCTTTGCAGCCAAGTTCTCTCATAATTGACCAAAGGTGCTGGTGGTATACATTTCGCAGCTCTCTTCTTCCAACCACAAGCAACTTCATCATTCCGTATTATAATGACAGTGTGGAGATCCTTTGGAAGGACGATTTGCGCAAGATGCAATCAATATAGCATCTTGTAACAATTTTGTCAGCCAGTGCTCAGAAATCTCATGGAGTGTCTGGAGCGTAGCCAGATGCACACGAGCATCCGCTTTTCTATCTTGAATTACTTCGATAATGAACCGGTAAAACGGGATCTTGGGAATTTGTGTTGTCACAGATCGCTGCAAGTAGGGTTGTCGCGCCCCAGCCCCGGGGCCCCGACGGGGGTGCGGGGGTCCGGGGGTGGGCACCCCTGACCCCGGCTCCGGACCACCTCCCCCCCCCCAAAAAAAAAAATAAATAAATACAGGGGGATGCGCAGCGGCAGCCTGCACCCTCTGGGCCGAACTGCAAAAATGCAGTTTTGGCCCCACATCGGCCCCCCCCCGGGGCTACACCCACCCCTGGTGAGCCCGGGGCGAGGGGCCGGGGCGGGGCTGAGCGGGGTGCGGGGCAGGGGATTGTTGAGAGCGGGGGCGGGGATGAGGGGCCAGGGCACGGGCGGGGCCGGTGTCGGGCGGCTCCAACCCTACGCCGCCCTTTACTTCCTTCATAAGGGCGCGTGACAAGATCCTTGCTTGACAATATCCTACCTGACGGGGCTCACCGACCATGCGGCGGATCGACGCTACGAACAGGGGGCTACCGACATTTACCGACCATGCGGCGGATCGACGCTACGAACAGGGGGCTACCGACATTTGCAGACCATGCGACGGATTGGCACTACGAAGGGCGGGGGCCGACACTCAAGACTCAAGGGGGACCGGACAACATGAGACGAAGGGTGGGACTGGCTTTTCCGAGGGGGCCCTAATTGATTTTTCTTCAAGGGGCGGTACCACTAGGGCGTGGGGACCGCCTAGGCCCGAATAGGCCTGGGACAGGCTTGGGAGTAGCCTCGGTACCAGGGCGCTGCAAAGGGCCCATTTCCCGACAGGGAGGCCCCTTTCGCCGGGAACTTTTCGAGGGCCCAATCAGGCTCGGGCACAGGCCCGGTACCGGGGCGCTGCAAGTTGTCGGCAGCCTCAGAACACACGAGGGCCGAGGCTCACACTCCGAGGAGGGCCCGGCAGAGCATTTAAGCCGAACCGGGCCCCGATTCAAGGGACTTCTTCGACGGAGGGATAGGCGCACAAGAGAGACCACGGAGGGAGCAACACGCACGGGCGAGCTCTGGCACACACGTCCAGGTAAGCACCTGAGAAGAGGGGGCGCACGGAGACACGCACGAGAGGAAGGCGCGAACTTGGACGCGCACGACAGTCTTTGGCACGGACAGACACGCTCGGGACTACACACCATCGGGGTAGGGAGCGCTCTATCGCGCGCATGCACGCGCACAGAACTCCGCATCGTCGGGGTAGGGAATGCGCCATCCTGCGCACGGACGGGCGGGCGTAGACGTGCACAACCTCGCACGGGAGCACTCGCGCTCGGTCATGCACGGGCGCACAGACGGTGAAGCGCGCACGTGTGCGAGCGCCGCCCATTACTGCGAACACCCGCACGACTGCGGGGCAGACATGGGGGAGGAGCATTGCGCGCTACTGCCCGCAGCCGCTCACCTGCAGGATCGAGCTGCGCACACTGCGCACTACTGCGCATGCCCGCGCGACTGCGGGGCAGACACTGGGGAGGAGCACTGCGCGCTACAGCGGGTGCCCGCTCACCTTCAGCATCGAGCTGCGCACACTGCGCACTACCGCGCACGCCCGCGCAATTGCGAGGCAGACATGGGGGAGGAGCACTACGCGCTACTGCTCGCGCCCACATACCTGCGGGATCCGACCAGGGAGCACCGCACGCTAGCTCGAGCATGCTCGCGCACTTTCGGGGACAGACGGGGAAGCGCCGCACTTTACTGCGCGCGCCCTCACACTTGCGGGATCAGACGGGGAAGCACCGCGCGCTACTCCGCGCGCCCATATACCTGCGGGATCGGACCAGGGAGCACTGTGAGCTAGCGCGCACATACTCATGCATTTCCGGCGACAGACAGGGAAGCGCCGCACGTCACTGCGCGCGCCCGCACACCTACGGGATCGGACGGGGAAGCACCGCCTACTATTGCGAACACCCTCGCACCTATGGGACAGGCGAAGGAGCATCGTGCGCTACTGCGCACACACTCGCGCATTTGCGGGGACGAACGGGGAAGAGCCGCGCGTTACTGCGCGCGCCCACACACCTACGGGATCGGACCGGGAAGCGCCGCATGCCACTGCGCACGGACGGGCATACCGCTCGCCTGCAGATACGAACGGGGTCTGCGAGCCGGCAAGGACGAGCAGAGGGGAGCACCTGCGCAGCGGCAGGGGAAGCAGCCCAGCGGGTAGGATCGGCGAGGAGCGTTGGGCAACGAGCTGGGTGACTTCGCAGTGGACCGGAGGGGCGGGGGCCGGTGCACCCGGACACCACGCACGACGGCACCTTTGGGCGCGCCTTCGGATCACAGGGTTGAATGGACTCTCTGATTGGGGTTCAGTTCATCAGGCGGAGCAGGCTCTTTGGACGCGGTTGGGTCACCGGGCGGACGGGCTCCTTTGGACGTGAACAGACCACTGAGCGCAACGGGCCTGTTGGGCGTGGTCGGACCACTGAGTGAACAGGGCTTTTGGGCGCAGTTGGAACACCGTACGGAACAGGGCTTTGAGGCGTATTCGGGATACCGGGCGGACCGGGCTTTTTGGGGCGTAGTTGGGACACAGGTCGAGACGGGCTCTTTCCGGGGTAACGTGAGCATAGACGGGACACTAAGGGCGAACGCCAACAGGGCGCGCTCAAGAGCATGCGGACGGGCACTATAGGTGCCCCTCTACAAGGCGCATTCCAACGCTACCGAAGGGGCACACTCCGAAGGGAGGGCACTTTCCGAAGAGGCTCTCACCGAAGAGGTACCTTCCGAAGGGACACACCCCGGGCAGGCTCTACGAAGGGGGCTCTTTCCGAGGAGGCTCTTATCGGAGGAGTACATTTCCACAGAGACACATCCCAATACGACTCCGCGAAGGGGTGCATTTCGAACCAGGCTCTACGAATGGGGCCCATTCCGAATACGACTCCGCGAAGGGGCACGTTCTGAAGCAGGCTTTTCGAAGAGGTATTTTTCCGAACTGGGCTCTTTTTGAACAGGTACCTTTGTGAAGCGGGCCTTCCGAAGAGGTACATCTAAACCGGGCCTTTTGAACAGGTACTTTTGTGAAGCGGGCTCTCCGAAGAGGTGCATCCTGAACTGGGCCTTCCGAAGCGGCGCACTCCGGACAAGGGGACAGCGCGGAGGTATGGTCACAGTAGACCTCGAGCTCTGGCCCCGATGGGCAAGGGAGGCAACATCTGACACCGAGAGTTCCAGTACGGTCCCTTGGGATCGACGGGCGCAATACAGGCGTCATCCAGTCGGGAGGAGGATTAGACCACGTCTGTTGACCAGATCCGTGGGTACTCAGGCAGACTTTTCAGACATAGGAGCGAGATGTACGGCAGAGGTTGGGACTAGTGTAACACATCCCATCGTTTTGGACTGAATGGAATCGCTTTATTTATTCCTTCCTGACAGTGTCTCGTGAGTCCGTCGCGCATTCGTCTCGGTCTGCTATGATCCTTGTTTTTGTGGATGTGGACTGACGTGGCTTGTGCAGGTTACAGGAGCCCCGACCGACCCTCCCACGAGTGACGGACGCGGTGCGAGGCATAGGGTTCGGTCGGTGAGCCGGCAGACCCAATCTACCGGTCGACAGTGGCGTCGTTGCCGGGGAAGGCCGCCTCTCGGGACTTCGGTCCGCCTGTAACCGCGGGAATGTGCGAGGATCAGGACAGGGATGTGACTGGAGCAGAGCGGACAAGGAGGGGCAATCAGCCAACCAGTGATCGGAATGTACAGGTGAGATATTGGGCAGCACGGACGCGAGCGAGCAGACGACACTCCACCGACCCATGATCGACGTTCTCCGGTGAGATTTCGATTTCTGCATTTCGTAAAAATGCCGATTCCTACATTTTCTCGATTTTTCGTGCATTTCCTCTCTGCTATTCCTTGTGATTGAGAGCGGTTATTCTGATTTCCTTACCCTTGGTCAGTCTACCCTGATATTGACTCCAAGAGAGAGAATCGTGAGCAGGGGAGGATCTGGAGGGATTGAAGGTGAGGGGAGAAGCGTCCTAGATTGCAAGGAGTTGGGCTAGCTGATCCTTATGGATAGCAGGGAGGAGTGATTCACTGCATGAGTCGGGATGAGAGACCATGCCTGAGGTGGGCCGAGTAGAGGCATGGATAGGAGCGTGAGGATGTACGAGTGAGACACCGCCCCTTCGCCGCGTGTGACTTCGGTCCACCCTAGGACACATGAGTTGGCCAGCTCATGTCCAGGTCGCGACGTAGGTGGTAGGCCAGCGACGATGGTACGCTGATCAATCCTCCTTCTTGACATGAGGATAGGGAGAGATACGCCAGAGGACGATTCTTTCCTAGGCCTGTTGATGTCTTGAGGGAATATAGGAACGATCGGTGGGGGCCTGTCGTGGGGGTCTGTGAGCTCAACAGTCTGAGAGTCAAACACGGGAAAAGGGTGAGTGAGAGAACCATTGATACTTGATTAGGAATGATGTTTATCGAATCGGACACTCAGATTCATCTTAGACAAGAGGTCGGCCAGTACGATGTCGTGAACCTACCACTGGAAGGGAGAAGTAAGTATAGACCCACAACTGAGCGAGGGTTAGTGGTCAGGGAAGGAGTTTTCGTATGGGTAAGGGTCGAGCGTCAACCCAGGCCTTGTGTGACGAGGGACAAAGAGAGTGAGCCGCTTGTCGCCGAGGTGCGCATTAAAATATATTTGTCTCCAGAGGAGTGGAAGTTCCTAGTGATAGATGCTGCGAAGGGCTGCCGTGCATTCCTCTGTTTATTGTCCCTCAGCCATAGGTACGGATCTAGGTTGTTTCGGGACTTTTCGGCAGGATCAGACACTGTAGCTCGGTACTCGGTCCATTACGCTTACGATTGAGAGCTTCCTAGAGTGATTGTCGTTGGCCCGACAACTGTACCAAGGTTCCTGACAGGACAATTGATAGTGGCTGGGAACAAATACGCCTCTATGTGATGAGCGTACGCTTCCTGGGGACGGAGGTATGTGACGTACGAATTTACCTACCATCAGAAAGAGAGGTTGACCTTGTCTACGGTCGATGTTGGGAAAGAGCTAGAGAAGTGGTGGAAGATGAAAGGGATCGGTTACTTTCGATAGGCAAAGTCGTCATCTGGAGCACAAAGATAACGACCTTTGAGCGGTTGCCCAAACCTCCCGTTCCTTACGAGGCCCTGACATACGGGGAAGGCGAAGTGGTGGTGAACCTCGCGCTACGGCTCGGGGGACCCGATGGCAAAAGGAGGAGGTTGTAGATCAGGAGATGGAGACATAGTGCGAGAAGGGCTCTGGCGATAATTTCATAGGAGGACCTCCGACAACCTACTCCGGCTTCTAAGAACATGGACTCGACAGGATCTGTGTGTCATGGGAACATCGATTTGTAGGAGGATAAGATGTCCAAGAACTGGGAGGATTGAGATCAGGAGAGGGGCCGTCTGCCTTGAACAACGAGAGGGAGAGTTGTACCTAGATACAGGCCTCTTCGGAGTAGAAGGCGAACATGAAATAAGAGACATCAGAGGAAGGCTAATGGGAATCATAAGGGCAGTAAAGAATTAGACTGCAATAGAAGAGGACTGCAACAAAAGAAAGTGCTTTGGAAAGTACTACTATCAAGGTTGAGAGTGCAACTGAGAGCAATGCGGGGGCGGTGACTGATGAAGAGGAAGTGAATAGGGTGTCCTTCGCCGGGACTATAACTTCGATTATTCGGATCCGAACCACTAGAGCGTTAGATACACTAGGTTGCCGACGATTGGCACAAGAAGCTATAGAGCGCGAAAGGCCGAGGGCACTGGCATAAGTTAGAACAGAGAGTCGCATAACCTACAGTGTGATGATCTGGATCGAAGGATGGATGAGGTGCGAGATAGAGAAGGGCGAGACAATCCACGAAGCGTGAACCCGCGTGTGAGAGGAAGAGATGCAAAGATTGATGTCATCCTTGAGATATACTTAGACCCCATAGAGAGGAAGGTGAAGGAGTTGCTCAAAAGATACCAAGAGTGGTGTGGTTCTACGAACGAAGCCGGGATAGATAGACTAGAAAGAAACGTCGAACGCCTAGTTGCAATTTACAGAGAAGAAAGGGAGAAAATTATAGGATGGCGAAATGAATTCATTGCCAGACTCCTAAAGCAAGTTCGAGAATAACCTAACCAGGAAAGGGATGGTTAATGCTGAATCTAGAGGAAAAAAGTTCAGTCTCTCGGCCAGAGCAGAAAGAGAAGGGTCTTTAGTGTGAGTCCTAGTGGAAGCAGTACATGATGAGCAATTAAACCAGGAAGAGGAAGCTCAGTGTGCCACAAAAGCGGTGATAGAAGCCAGGAAGTGTGCCGTCTGGAAAGCTGCGGGTGAGCTCTTCCTAGCAAGAATACAAGTCCTCACTGTGAATTTTGAAGGTCAAACGGTCCCGCACACCTGGAGAGAGACAATAACTACATCTACAGAAAAGTTGAGAAACGACGCTCGAGCTCTAGGGGAGCTCTCGAAGGTAGTAGTTGTTGGGATGTCCTTAAGTACGTTGGAGGCAAACTCACGCTACCTGCAAACCGCATTAGCCACCGCCTTAGTCGTGAAAGCTGAAGGAAAAGACGAGGACTTTGACGAGTTGCAAGAGTTGCTAGAACAATCAACGGGAAAGGTTAAAGCCGCCTTGGATCAACTTCTGGAGGACTGAGATAGAAATATGGATGCAGAAGGAGCCTATCTATCAACGATAGGTGGCGAAGTCAAAACACAGGAGTCAAGGACGAGTAGCCCAGTTAGAAAAATGGGAACTGGCGTTGACAAAGACTCGGAAAAATTAAGGAAGACCCTAAGAGAGTTAGATACTAGAGCTACAAAACTCGAGGAACGGACCTCCAAAAGTGACGGTTGGAGGAAAGAAATTTTAAATAGGAATAGGACTGCAAGATTCTCGGATCCCGGAATAAGGGAACCATATAGGGAAACCATGAGCGAACCTTACAGAATGGCGTACGCTCCGGACTCTTACATGTCCCCCTTCCTAGGAGCCCAGGCATTCCAATTACCGGCGCTGTCCGGAATCCAAACGATCTTCACAGGGAAGAACGTCTCAGAATTCTTAGATGACTGGGAGGTACTGGGAATGAGGGCGGAATGGAGCGATCAGGAAATGATTATAAACCTCCTCCACCATACAGCCCCCAAGATAGATCGCGAAGTGAGAGAAGCCATCCCGGACAGCTGGCGTTGGCTAACATTCAGAGAAAGAGTTACCAGAATCTTCGCATGTGATGAGACCTCCTATTCGATAGAAGATCTCAAAGAGCTGAAAAAATAGGAGGACGAGAGTTTAGTGGCGTTCGCGAGAAGATATGAGAAGACTTCGAATCCTCTAGTGGAAGGGGGATTTATGGGCGAAATAAAAAATGCGGAATATTCCTAGGATTTCTATCTCGGAAAAAACAAGAGAAGATTATGAGGGATCTTCCCTCTAAGGTGACTTTTAGCCAAGTCAAAGTCTTAGCCCATGACAACGAAGACCAAAGTGCGAAGACACACCTCGCGAGGGTCCTCAATAACCTAGGGAAAGGAGTAACTACAGAAAAAAGGGGAGGAAAATCGCAATACGAGGATAGGAGACCCAAAGTTGAAGGGAGGGACACCTACGCGAGCTCACCTAGAAGAGGGGACTTAGCCAAAAACGAGGGCGAATGGAGAAAAGGAAACAGGAGTGACTGGAAAAGAAACGATGCGGAATGGGGAATATCCAAGTGGTCTAATACCAAGGATAACAGGTGGAGGCCAAAAGATGAGATAGAGGCTAAAAGGCTAGACAAACGAGAAGAGGAACTGACAAAACATATAGAATTCCTAAAAGCAACAGTGGAAAAACTGCAAAGTGGTAGTCAAAGGAAGGAAGAACCCTCTGCTCGGCCTGCACGTGAAAAAGGGGACCCTAGCCCGAAGCGAACCTGGAACGAAAAAGCTCGCATCTACTGTGGAGATGAAGACCACTGAAAAAAAGATTGTCAAACGATGTAGGATGCATTAAAGGAGGGTATCATTGAGCTCGACGATCGAAAGTACGTCATGTGGGCTGATGAAGCCAAACCGGTACCTTTCCTACCCTCGATGAAGATTAATGTGGATATCCGAAGGAGGAGAATGAATGAAGCAAAGGGGAAGCAATCCCAGGACCAATTAGCAGCCAAGGTCGGGTATGACTTCGACGAACCACCAGAAAGCCCGGGTATGAGAATTTCATCCATTAAGTTTGAGGAAACAGTAAATAACGGAGAGGTCTATATAAGTATCCAAGGCGTCGGCGAGGTCGGCGAGTGAAGCGAGACGAAGAAAGAGGATCAAGATCAACCTATGACGGATGAGCAAATTGAGTCGCCTAAGTTACCACAATCCCCTACAAAAAGAGCGGCCAAGAAGTTTCAACTGAAAAGCTCGCTCGACGAAGTCAACTTAAGGGAACCTTTGAGAAGGGTCATGGATATGCCAATCCCTATAACCCTCAAGGAATTCATAGCAGGTTGTGGCCCAGCGAGGGATGAATTAATAGGCATGATGAAGAAAACTAAAGTAACGCTACCAAAGACAACTTATGGACAACAGAAGGAGGAGGTGAAAACCTCAGTCCTAACGACACAAAATGAAGAAGGCAAACGAGTAGAGACCAGTGAAGGCGGAAGCGACTACTTTTACGTCCTCGCTAGTGGAAAGCTCAACGTCACCGTCAATGGCATAGGGATGGAGTCTATAGTCAACGATGGATCCGAGTCCACCGTTTGTGAGGACAAGGTGGCTAGAAACAATGGGTTAGAGGTAGACAGGAGCGTAGCTATGACCATGATATCCGCCAACAAACTCAAGCAACCCTCGCTTGGGGTATGCCATAAATCCAAGATTGTAGTCGCTGGAGTTGAGGTCACTATACCCGTTTTTACAGTTGAGCACTGTTCGTGAGAAAAGGTTAACCGACTCTCCATTTTTCGCCTCAATTTGTAAGAAAACCATAAGGTCATTTTAAACAAACTTCATACCGATGTATAATGTGCACTTCTTACTAACATATTATAAAAAGTATTAAAAACAAAACAAAAAAACAAAAATAAAAAACATATGAAACAACAACCCAAAAGTGCATTTTCATGACATTTTGGCATAAAAACCGTTATCGAATTTTCACAAATTTCACCACTTTTCACAACACAAATTATAATACTCTAAATGACATCAAATTTGAATTTCACCACTCTTCACAACACAAATTCTAATACTCCAAATGACATCAAATTTGACACACAGAAAGTTTGTCCAAATAAAAAAACAGGCAAAAAAAAAATTTCAAAAAAACACAAAAAACTCTAAATTCAGGATCATTCATCGTTACCTAGAGCCGAAAAGTGGGGGTTTCCGTTAACCGCTTGTGCTGTTCGTCAGAAATAATCCTTGGAAGGACATGGCTGACACAGGTCAACGCCACCACCGAAAATAAGCGGGACGGAAGTTAGACGGTTACCATAGACGAACCTCAAGGTAGCAGGGTTACCTTGAAGACCGTGAACGAATTTGACAAGCGTCATAAGATTTCATTGCAAAATAGAGGACGACTAAACACGAGAAGTTGCCAAATGATATCTGATGACCTCACACTGAGACCTCATAAAGTGAGAGGAAAAAAAATTGACGTTGAGGACCTAGAAATTAAATATGTGGTGGACGGAACAGTCTACGCGAAAGAGGCTGACGACGAGGAATTCGGTGGATGTATAAACCTGTCTTTTTTGGAGGAATTCCCCCACACGGCGGGCGAAAGAGATACAAAACTATAGCCCAAAAAGTCAAGCTAGCCGTGGTCAGCCGTGATAGGACCGAGGAAATAAGGATCACTGAAGAAGAAATTACTCAGATAATCAAAGAACGAAAGACCACTGAAGGGCAGAGAAAAACTGAAGACAGGATAAAGGGAATGGATATAGGCGACGAAAATATAACGGAAAAGGAGAGAGAACTCATAATAGAGACATTAAGAGCATGTGACAAGGCAATAGCCTTTTGTGACGGAGAAAGAGGGCGAATAGATCCGCGATATGCTAAGCCTGCAAGAATCTATACAGTCCCTCATATTCCATGGAATGATGCGGGATGGAAGTGTGTGCAAAAGAAAAAGGAGATGATAGTAGACTTTCTGAAGGAGAAGATAAGGACGTTTGTAGCGGAGCCCTGTGAGAGCGCCTACGCCAATCGGTGGTTCTTCGTAAGGAAATCAAATGGATACAGGACTTACAGAAGACAAATAAGGTCACAGAGAGGGACGTTGTGTCCATCCCAAACGAGGATCTCATATCCGAAGGCTCAGTCTGACGCTCAATTTACTCAGTCTGCGACATTTTCTCGGGGTACGATGAGATACCGCTAGACTACCGAGACCGACATCTAACTGCTATGCATACACCGTTAGGGCTAGTTCAAATGATGGTGGTGCTGATGGGGTGGACTAACGGTGTCGCAGTCTTTCAAAGAGCGATGATCGTCGTTCTAGGGGAACTCATACCAAACTTGGTAGAGGTTTTTCTGGATGACTTCCCGATCAAAGAACCATACGAGAAAGATGAGACAGAGGTGAGACCCGGAGTGAGGAAGTTTGTCGCCACCCATGCTGAAGATGTCAAGAAAGTACTAATGAAATTAGAGGACGCGAACCTTACGGTAAGCGGGAGAAAAAGCAGATGGGCAGTCTCCTCTATAAAGATATTGGGATATATCTGTGACAAGAATGGCAGACGGCCGGACTGGACAAAGTTAGAAAAGCTTATGAATTGGCTCACTCCCCTACGACACATTACTGATATACGTCAGTTCCTAGGGGTGGTCGGATTCTGGAGGAATATCATAAACGGGTACGCTGGGAAGGTCGAGCCGTTAAGAAATCTCTTGCGCAAAGGAGTAGAGTGGGAATGGATGAGCGAACAAGAAAATACAGTCAGAACGCTAAAAGATGAGTTTAAGGAAAGAGGTCAAGTCCTTGGAGTCCCTTACTTCGAAGACGAGGAAAATCGGTCATTCGTGGTATGTACGGATGCGGGACCTGCCTCTGTTGGTGGAGTCTTGGCTCAAAAGGATCAGGCCGGCAACGAGAGGCCTCTCAGATTCGATAGTAAAACCTTAAACGCCACTGAGAGGAACTACTCACAGTTTAAGAAGGAAGTTCTAGGAGTGCTGCACTGTTTAAATATTTTCCGACATTATATTTACGGGCGAAGATTCGTACTGCGGGTCGATCCGACAGCGGCGGCAGTTGTCGTACAAAAAGACTTTTCATTGACAGACCCTACAATCATAAGGTGACTCATGCATGTAAGGATGTTTGACTACGTAGAGGAGCGAATATCCGGGGCTAAGAATTCAGTTGCCGATAGCCTCTCGCAAATTCCACTAGAAGATGGAGACCTAGGGTCGCCTAGTGGTATTGACAATTTTTTACAAATGGACATCAGTTCCCTAAAAATGCAGCCCAGTGCAGAAAAAACTTCCTTATTCCTTGAGAATTTATACATTGGCAAGTATCATAAGATAGGGCGGTATCTTATATGTGAAATCGAGTTAGATGACAAGCTTAGGAAGGAGACTCAACAGTATTGCCTCAAGGCAGGACACCTCTTTAAGAGACTACCTAAAAATGGAATGTCAATGAGAGTGGTCTGTGATGAGGACGAGCACCGGAAGATAATAGCGGAACTTCACGACGACATCGTCGGAGGACATAGAGGAGTAAAAGGAACTTTTGAAAAAATTAAGAAACTCTACTGGTGGGATGGTTTATATAAGGACGTAGAATCATACTGTCTGACAAAAGGGCGGTAGTTAAGTATAAACAGCCCTTGTTCCCTTCCTATCCGACAGCAGTAGGCCAGAAAGTTCACGTAGTCTTAGTTAAGATGCCCAAGGGAGAAGAAGGGATGAACTACATCATGGACATTAGAGACGACTTGACTGGATTCGTGGAGGCATGGCCACAACGTCAAAAAACTGGTAAAGCAATTAGTGGATATTTGACTGAATATATCACTCGTTACGGCTGCCTAGGGAAGATCGTCATGGATAGAGGATCGGAGTTTATGGCTAAGGAAGTCCAAGAATTGCTTCAGAGATCGGGAATACGAGTATCACTATCCACGGCATATCATCCTCAAACTAATGCTCCTGTAGAAAGGGGGCACCAATCGCTAATCAACGCGCTCGCTAAATGGTGCGAAGGGAAGGAGAAGAACTAGCCGAAGTATATGAGATTCGTCGTCTGGGCAGATAACATTACGGTTCGCTCAACTACGGGATACCCGCCCTACACCTTATGGTTCGGACGACATTGTCTCTTACCCATAGAATTTCATATCGACTCTTGGCAGACCATTGACTGGGAAGAAATCTCAAGTAGGGAGTAGTTGCTGGCCAGAAGGATCAAACAAATAGCCGAAACCCTTGAGAACAGCGTCTTAAACACCATAGAGAGGCTAAGGACCCAGAGAGGAAAAAAGAAAGAAAGATGGGATAAAAATCTTCGGGTCAGGCAAGAAGGGATACCTACGGGGAGCCTAGTCTTGCTCTATGACTCCTCATTAGAGAGAACATGGACAGGGAAACTAGCAAACAGATGGATGGGGCCCTACCGAGTGGTCAAAAGACTAGAAGGCGGAGCCTACTTGATAGAGGAATTAGACGGCACAAGATGGAAGGAACCGGTGTCTGGAGCCCGCTTAAAAGTATTTAAAGATCGAAAAAGGGCTACACCACGTACGAAAAAAGCTAAGAAGAAGGATGAGGTTGATAAGCACCCAGAAAAGGGTAAGAAAAAGGATGAACACTTAGAACAACCTACCGCAACACCCACTTCTCAAGTAGGGGAGACCTCTAATCAGCACTTAGAACAACCTACGACAATATCCACTTCCGAAGTAGGGGAGTCCTGTAAGCGACCCTTGAAAAGGAGACAAGAGAAATTCCTAGGGGTCCGAGGTAACCAACGAAAAAACACAAAGAAAAGGAAGGACGAGATCGTCAAGTTGGCTGCGACAAAAAGACAGAGAAAGCGTAAGATTAAAAAAAACGTCAGAAATGTGCAGACCATAGAAAAAAGGGAAAACAAACACTGCCGACAGGATAGACGCAGCGGAGCAAAGAAACGCTTAAGGATTAAAAAGACGACAACTAAGAAAAAACGAAGCAAAAATGAAAAGAGAAAGAAAGGCGTCCGGGCAAGACAGAGAGGATGATCTTGGGTTGATGGGTAGAGATTAGGAGTCAGCAATTTTCCATATCTTTCCTTCATACACCAAGATCGCTCGCTGAGGACGTCGAGAATGGGGGGGGGGGGCTGCTGTCGGGCGGCTCCAACCCTACGCCACCCTTTACTTCCTTTGTAAGCACGCGTGACAAGATCCTTGCTTGACAATATCCTACCTGACCGGGGCTCACCGACCATGCGGCGGATGGGGCTCACCGACAATGCGTTGCATCGACGCTACGAACAGGGGGCTACCGACATTTACCGACCATGCGGCGGATCGACGCTACGAACAGGGGGCTACTGACATTTGCCGACCATGTGACGGATTGACACTACGAAGGGCGGCGGATGGCACTCAAGACTCGAGGGGGCCCGGACAACATGAGACGCAGGGTGGGACTGGCTTTTCCGAGGGGGCCCTGATTGATTTTTCTTCAAGGGGCAGTACCACTAGGGTGTGGGGACCGCCTAGGCCCGAATAGGCCTGGGACAGGCTCGGGAGTAGCCTCGGTACCAGGGCGCTGCAAAGGGCCCAGTTCCCGACAGGGAGGCCCCTTTCGTCGGGAACTTTTCGAGGCCTGGGACAGGCTCGAGAGTAGCCTCGGTACCAGCGCATGCTCGCGCATTTGCGGGGAAAGACGGGGAAGCGCCGCACGTTACTGCGCGCGTCCGCGCACTTGCGGGATCAGACGGGGAAACATCGCGCGCTACTGCGCGCGCCCACATACCCGCGGGATCGGACCAGCGAGCACCGTGCGCTAGCGCGCGCATACTCACGCATTCGTGGCGACATACGGGGAAGCGCCGCACGTCACTGCGTGCGACCTCACACCTATGGGATCGGACGGGGAAGCACCACCTACTATTGCGAACACCCGCGCACTTGTGGGACAGACGAAGGAGCACCGTGCGCTACTGCGCACACACTCGCGCATCTGCGAGGACGGACGGGGAAGCGCCGCGCGTTACTGCACACGCCCACACACCTACGGGATCGGACTGGAAAGCGCCGCGCGACACTGAGCACGAACGGGCACACCGCGCCCCTGCAGATACGAACGGGGTCTGCGCGCCGGCAAGGACGAGCAGAGGGGAACACCTGCCCAGCGGCGGGGGAAGCAGCCCAGCGGGTAGGATCAGCGAGGAGCGCTGGGCAACGAGCTGGGTGAGTTCGCAGTGGATCGGAGGGGCGAGAGCCGGTGCACCCAGACACCACGCAAGACGGCACCTTTGGGCGCGCCTTCGGATCACCGGGCTGAACGAACTCTCTGATTGGGGTTCAGTTCATCAGGCGCAGCGGGCTCTTTGGACGCGGTTGGGTCATTGGGCGGACGGGCTCCTTTGGACGTGATCAGACCACTGAGCGCAACGAACCTGTTGGGCGCGATCAGACCACTGAGCGAACAGGGCTTTTGGGCGCAGTTGGAACACCGTACGGAACAGGGCTTTGAGGCGTATTCGGGATACTGGGCGGACCAGGCTTTTTGGGGCGCAGTTGGGACACAGGTCGAGACGGGCTCTTTCCGGGGTAACGTGAGCATAGACGGGACACTACGGGCGAACACCAACAGGGCGCGCTCAAGAGCACGCGGATGGGCACTATAGGTGCCCCTCTACAAGGCGCATTCCAAGGCTACCGAAGGGGCACGCTCCAAAGGGGGGGCACTTTCCGAAGAGGCTCTCATCGAAGAGGTACCTTCCGAAGGGACACATCCCGGGCGGGCTCTACGAAGGGGGCTCTTTCCGAGGAGGCTCGTATCGGAGGAGTACATTTCCACAGAGACACATCCCAATACGACTCCGCAAAGGGGTGCATTTCGAACCAGGCTCTACGAAGGGGGCCCATTCCGAATACGACTCCGCGAAGGGGCACGTTCTGAAGCAGGCTTTTCGAAGAGGTATTTTTCCGAACTGTTTTTTTTTTGAACAGGTACCTTTGTGAAGTGGGCCTTCCGAAGAGGTACATCTGAACCGGGCCTTTTGAACAGGTACTTTTGTGAAGCGGGCTTTCCGAAGAGGTGCATCCTGAACTGGGCCTTCCGAAGCGGCGCACTCCGGACAAGGGAACAGCGAGGAGGTATGGTCACAGTAGACCTCGAGCTCTGGCCCCGATGGGCAAGGGAGGCAACATCTGACACCGAGAGTTTCAGTATGCTGGTGTCTCTGCGCAGAGGTGCGAAATTTTGAATCCACTACCTCAGACCACAATGCGCATTGACAACCGCTGTCCGAACCACTGAACCACAAGCCACTTGCTGTTTCCGATTCTCTTAAGAGCAACCATGAAAAACTAAAAGATAGTGCAGGACACCAACCCAATCTCAGAAATAGGGGGGAGTTAAGGCGAGTACAGAATTAAGTCAGATAGTCCAGTAAGGGCCAAGTTAGGGAAGCTCTTTCTGGCACCCAAGCCTGGGTGAAGAGGCCCATGTTAAGTCGTTTCTCCTCCCCCCCTTTCAGCTCTTCCAATCATTTTGTCCTCAATGGGACACTGGACCTGTTTTCCAGTAGGTGTAGCTCCCCACCAATAGATGGAGTGACCCAACCTGCCTATACTAATCACCCCAGTTGGTATGGCCAGAAGAGTCTTAAAAAAAAAAAAAAAAAAAAAAAAAAAAAAAGCAGCAGCAGCAGCCATCGGACTCGTGTACACTAGGACTTACCTGAGGTTGTCATGTAGGCAATCAACTTAGGCTGCCGAGTAGCTCTACCTGTCAAATATCTTTCATTATAGGTGGGTCCTGCAACTTGCTGCCAGTACAGACACACGGACCCGTTTTCGAGCAGGTGCTGCTCCCCACCAAAAGATGAAGCCTCTCGGGGAGTGCTAGCGGTGCCTGCTCCTATCAGCACTCCTAGCATCAGCCTGTTGGATCATGGAAACAATGCCTAGCCACATTTCGATCACGCAGAATGTCCCACTATTCTCAGATGGTCGATTACGCAGATCAACAGTTTGAAATGAGTAATATGGCCAAGCGGGATCTCACCCCTGACCACCTTGCCAATGGGAGCAGGCTCCCACAAATCTTTTGTTTTTATCTTTTTTACGTGCACAAATCAGTTGCAAGATCAAATTTGCAGTTTTTGTATTTGTCCTGTGACATCACCACAAACCGTAGGCTGTTGTGGAAGCTCTCCACGTGGACAATCCCTGTCGAGTGTTTGTTCTCCTTTTTTTTTTTTTTTTTTGAAACACGCCCCTACCAGTGTTAGTGGTGCTGATAACAGCAGACACCACTAACACCTGGGGAGAGACTCCATCTATCGTACTGTGCATTCTGATAACAACAAACCATTAATGTGTAGGTCATTCTTGGCAGTACAACGTAATTGCGGTCCTTACGGATAGCCGCCGACAATACAATTTGTCGATGTTCCCACTGCACATGGATCTATGCACAAGAGCACGCAACTATGAAAAAGGCAAAACGAGCATCACAAACGGGCAATGCATCATACACACAAGCACACACCGACAAAGAAAGACTACATCTGATAACTATGAATTCGGCAGCTCTGCTACATCAACTGCTGTGGCTGTAGGGATGAGGATTGAATACATACATATACTGTGATATACATACACAACTATGGAGAGAAGGTTAACAACAGTCGTGTTTCTCATCACCACATCAGGACACCCTTCGCCACTTCAGGATGCAGCCTGCCTAAACAGGTGGTTTTTAGGGTTTTCGGACCTTTCACCACTTCAGGACCATTCGGGTTTGAAAATCATGAATGGTCCTGAAGTGGTGAAAGCTCCGAAGACCCTGAAAACCACCTGTTTAGGCAGGCTGCATCATCAAGTGGTGAAGGGTGGTTTTCATGGTCTTCGGACCTTTCACCACTTCAGGACTATTCAGGATTTTCAGACTGCCAAAAACTCTCATTTTCAGACTGCCCAAAACTCTCACTTGACCACTTCACGACACCCTTCACCACTCCAGGATGCAGCCTGCCTAAACAGGTGGTTTTCAGGGTTTTCCGACCTTTCACCACTTCAGGACCATTCATGATTTTTAGACTGCCCAAAACTCTCACTTCAGAATTTTCATTCCTGAATTTTCAGCTATCCGATAATCGCTTGTGCAGCTATGGCAACAACAGGGGATAAACATTAGCAAAAGTCAATACCAATCACTGACAAACATGAAAATATACGCTCCTCCCGCTCCTCCCACTCCTCCCGCTCCTCCTCGGCCAGACTTGAACAACGTGACGAAGATCCCGCCAAACCCATCTCGTACGAAAAAAAAAAAAAAAAAAACGACGAATAAAACCAGGTCCTCCCGCTGCTCCTCCCGCCCCTCCTACGCCAAACAACGTGACAAAAATCCCGCCACAGCCCTCTACTACTGAAAAAAACAAAGACAACTGCGAAAAAAAACCCGCACCTTCTCCCGCTCCTCCCCCTCCTCCTCCCGCTCCTCCTCCTCCAGACTTAAACAACGTGACGAAGATCCCACCAGACCCATCTCCTACGGAAAAAAAAAAATGAAAACGATGAATAAAAACCTGGTCCTCCCGTTGCTCCTCCCGCCCCTCCTCTGGCAAACAACGTGACAAACATCCCCCCATAGCCATCTACTACTGAAAAAAAACAAAGACAACTACGAAAAAAATATCGCGGAAAGACGCTGACCGGATCTACTTTCTGTAGTGACCACTCTCTCACATTTCATAATGTAGCTAGAGGGACTGTTAGTGTTACATGTTACGCCTGCACACGGGCCCCATTTGAGGGGCCCGACGATTGCTGAGGGGCCCCCAGGCCGCATACCATACAACACGCGCCCTGGAGGCCCACGGCCCTCCAGGCCCTAGGTAGCACACTAGTTAGATAGGTTTAGTTTTACTTATCTTTTTGTGTGTGTGTGTTGTCTTACTTTGTCTGTTCAGGTGTCGTTTCGGACTTGCAGCCCCAAGGCCGGACCTGGGGACTGGGTACAATGGAGGCAGGCCCAAAATGAGGCCAGGCGCATTTTGGCGCCAGACCAGTAGGTGTAGACGTCGTTTCAGCCCTGCATGTCCCAAGGCGACACCTTGTGCTAGGTGCACAGGTACGGGGCCATGTTTAGGCTAGGCGCATTTCTGCGCCTTGCTGCATCAGCAGCATGGTTTGGACGTCCGGTAGGGACCCAGACCCGCTGGGCCGTTTTTTTTAGGCCACCATCAGGTAGGCCCAGCCCGCCCAGCGCTACAAATACATGGGCAGCGGTTGGGCAAGGACAATTCGAGTAACTCACTTCTGGAGCGACACGCTGCTGGTTGGAGGCAGTGTTATTCTGCGCTAAACTACAGAGTAGGGAGTAGTGGCGTAGGTAGTAGAGAGAGGCGGAGGCCTTACCTGCAAGCGGCGAGCTTACCTGGCGCCATAGCCGGGCTCCACATGGTACCTGCACACGACGATGACCACAGTCAGTACGGTAACAGCTACCTGCAGGTGAGATAGCAAGGAGGACGTCATCTTCTTCTTCCTCCTCCATCTCTCTCTCTCCCTCCTTCTTCTTCCTCTTTCCTCCTCCTTCTTATCTTCGTTTTTACATCCGAGAGTTAGAGAGGTTATCGGTAGGTGATACAGGCAGAGGTTAGGCTGGGCACATTGCCCAGGATCTGATTCGACATTTCTGGGACAGACATTGATTGGACATTCGGCAAGGGACTATTTTTGGGACTTCACTATCGCGATCTTGGTCTACTCCCTCGCCTCCTTCTCCTTCATCTCATCCCTTTCCCCCATCTCTCATCCGTGGTATCTCCCCATGTATGTGTGTGAACGAGGGACCATTCTTCCATGATTGCGGTCCCTCCTCCCTTCTCATATGTGTGATGTATGATGGACGTCGGGTCAGTCCAAATCAGATCAGATTTTCTCTTTAAGTCTTCCACTGCGCCACTTTGTGCCATCTTGTATGTATCGGAATGTACATTGCTTGTTGATGCTACGCTGACCTTGCATTGTCCATTTCAATCATTTTCATCATATTGTGGATCCTTGGCTCCCTACACATTGTCCAATTGGGCATGCATCAGCCAGAGAGAGAGAGAGAGAGAGAGAGAGAGAGAGAGAGAGAGAGAGAGAGAGAGAGAGAGAGAGAGAAGAGCATCTAAGAATGCACAGCCACGGCCCTTTCGTTCCTGGAAGCAGTAATGAGGAGGGATCTCCCCTCTGTAAAACATATGTGATTTGGTCCCAATATCGACATAACTGAGTGTATGACAAACTATTAGGCTCATGATAATGAAATGTAAAGGAACGCTGGACCTACTGGACCCGGTTTCCAACAGGTGCAGATCCCCACCAAATATAATATATAATACCTATATATATATATATATTATATATATATAAATCTAAGCCTTCTTCCTCTTGTCGTTCGCTTTAGGTCAAAGCGCAATTTCAAGGTCTTTTTTGTTCATCTGGTACAACCTATCGTCTGAAGCACCAAAGTGACATCGAAACAATAGAAAGGGCACGTTAATAGTGATTTTATCTCATAAAGGATTCTGGATGCATACTTGTGCAGACTCGCTGAGAGATTGGCGCCGTTGATCTGGGCTTTCTATCGTCCTTGTGTTTCCATTTGTCCATTCGGATAAAACGCCTCTCTTGTTCAGCACCAAGTCACTGACATCACAGAAAAACATTGGTAAAAGCAGAAGTGTTGGAACTAATAAGGATCGTAATCGTGACAACATCCTTTACCGTCAGACAGTGAAGAGGGGGTTGGGAGGGCGGGAGGTTCATATAGCGAGCTTTCAGCAACATCGAGGGCAATCTCGTCAGAGGGTTGGGAGGGGGTTGAGAGGGCGGGAGGGGCATGGGACCTGGTTTTAACCCGCTGCTAGGTTTTCTACTTATTGACCTGTAACCTCGACCTCTATGTCTGACTGTGAAAAGAAAAATGGGCGCCTTGCGTCTAGTTCACACAGTACGACTCACAAAAATAAATAGAACAGCTGATCATTGACGCCCAAGGTCCAGATTAAACCCTTATTATTAATCTGCAATGACAAAATTTGCTCATAGCAACCTTTCTCATACATCAAAATTTTAAGCCTTGTTCGAAATGGCACCAAGCACGTGAGACCTCCTGTCGTCAGAGAATCCTTCGCCACGTATACCAAACAGATCAGAGAGACATGATTGGCTCATTTGTGAGTCGTTTTGTGGAGGCCACGCGACAATTTTCCATTCAGAATTATCCCCATCTCCTTTGGTAAGGTCGGGGCACTTGTCAAAACCATCAGGAGTAGGGGACGAAAACAGGCCCCACGACTTGATCCTCGACCCGTCCTTATGTTTGAGAAAAATTGTCTAAAAATATCGTGCATCCATCCCCGATCGACAAGGGAGCAACAACAACTCACCTACCTCAGATGGTACAACGATGAACTGTTGAAATAAGGACCCGAATTCGAATCCAAATGAACAGAATAAAATCATTTTGAACAACAAAAACAAAAGACAGGGGGGAGCAACAACATGGGCCTAAGACTAGGATATCGGAGCACAAGTATGTACAACGCAACGAAAAAGAAAAGGATTTACATACCTACCGAGAGCTGCTAGCTGAAGGGTTACACGTGTATGGCGGTCAAGAGGTCAATGAGTTCGGGTCCTGGGAGAGAAGCGGGAGGAGGAGCGGGAGAAGCCGCGGGATAAGGAGGAGGAGAGGGAGGAGGAGCAGGAGGAGGAGAAGGAGGACCGGAAAGGAGGAACGGGAAGGATGAGTGGGAGGAGGAGCGGCCTGAATGGGACGCAGCGGGAGTCCGAGGAGGAGAGAGAGAGAGAGAGAGAGAGAGAGAGAGAGAGAGAGAGAGAGAGAGAGAGAGAGGGATTACGAACAATAGCCTCTTGCCAAATGAGAGAGAGAGAGAGAGAGAGAGAGAGAGAGAGAGAGATTACGAACAACAAAAGAATTTGCAAAATGAGAATGAACTTCTTGCTAGAACATGTCCTCACAACCCTGGTCCGCACTTGAGAACGTAGAGCTGACACGGAGCAACAACGAGGTAATAATGACTGCCTCGCATAGAGGGCGATCATCGCCTTAATCAAGAGTCACCACCACCCACCAACTATGCGAAATGGGAATAATCCCGCTGGAACTTTGGGAGAGTGCACGTTGTTTAAAGCCGCTTGTTGCCGCGTCTGTATTCAGCCAACCAAAAATGAATTTTCTGCCAAAACGCGCAGAGGTGCATCCTAGTATTTTTATTTTTATTTAACTACTTTTCTTTCGATGCACCTAGCACAATCCCCCCGTCCTTCTTATCTCTCACCTCTCTTGTCTCGCTCTTTGCAGCCCATATGCCCGATTGCCCGCTGGTTTGTGTGTATCCGTCCACTCGACGCGGTTTGTATCATTCGTTCGACTAGCCAGGTAACTATCCTTCCAAACCCTTCTTCTCTCTGCTTTCTCATTGCTGCCGTCCAGCCTTAATGCAGGTATGGTCATTATCTGGCCCTGGCATGATCTAAAGGCATCAGTACTCCATCTGATCCTTCGTAAATCATACCATCTTATCGTGGTTGCTGCCGAGTGTCGGATACGACGTCCATGATGGAGAAGGTCGTGAAGATAACATCCATGATCGAGATAATGGTCACGCCGATAAGTGGAAATGTGTGGCTACCGTGACGGCCCTCGCTCCACTACTCACGACATTTGCAAAATGAGGATGAACCTTCCCCTACAACAGGGAGAGGTACAGTGCCAACAGAGCGGCCGGTTAGTGCCCCGCTAAATGGTAGTGAATCTTCTGCTAGAACACGGACCCATGCATCTGCCAACTGTCTGCTCGTACCAATCGCGCAATTCTACTCTACCACTCATCTTCACCCGGCATCTTCCGCTCCTCGAACGGTAGGCACTCTCTCTCTCTCTCTCTCTCTCTCTCTCTCTCTCTCTCTCTCTCTCTCTCTCTC